>JNBS01000446.1:0-24390 GCA_002081575.1 Thraustotheca clavata | reverse complement strand
CCCATTGAGTAGAATTTGTCCTTCAATTTTGCCACCAGTTTTACGTCCAGCAATGACATCCATGAGTGTGGTTTTGCCAGCACCGGATGAACCCATGAGAGCAGTGATGGTACCAGGTAGAGCATAGCCATTGATACCTTTGAGCAATTGTAGATCAGGTTCACCTTTGGTTTGGTTTGGTACCGAATACCACAAGTCTTTAAAAGCTAAAACAACTTGAGGAACACGTGACACAGTACGATCAATTGTGATTGCAGCAGAATTCTCCGATGGTGTTTTTGGGGCCTTAATGTAATGATCTGAAGTCTCCTCATCTTCGTCATTAACAGTGACCATTGTATGGTTGCCATGGTTGTCTGGTTTATGATATTCCAAAGCAAAGTATGTCAAGCTTAGGAATAGGCAATAACAAGAAATCAAATAAAGAATCGCCAAGCCAATCCATTTTGTCTCGGTTGGCAGTCCAAGTAGCTGTAATTGAGTATTTCCCATTGTTTTTCCAAATTGTTTGCAATAATCTACTCCGTTGTATACGCACTTTTGAAATTCTGATACAGAGTATTGATTCACCGATAAGGCACGTAATGTCCAAGCAAATGGATCAATCCAAAATACCCACACAAAATACCCTGGTAAATTGTCACCCGTGATGATAAAGCCAGCAAACGTAATATGCATGAGAACAGAAACCATAGCCAATGGCTTGGCAACGTGTAAATTAGAAGACATCATCGTAACAAAAAAGAGCCAACCAACAAAAGATAAATTGGATAAAATCAAAATCACAAGATATAAAATGTAGGCAGCAAAGTCATTTGCAAAACCACAGACCCAGTAGAGAATGCTACCAAACACCACTGTCTCCAAGACAGCATAAGGTACCTGTGTCATGGATTGAGCAATGATGAAAGATGATGTACGAAAAAAATTGGCATTTCGTTGCTTGTAGAAGATTTCTCGACTGCTGATAAGTACAGGTACTAGAGGGATTTGTCCAAGTGCAAGAAATAGCATTGCGAGGTAAATGAGACCGACAATGTTCATAGACAAAGCAGGATCCATTTGATAAAACGTGCTCGAGTACAAAAAGCTCATGAGGAGTGTCATGACAAATCGAGTTCTAATGTATGCTTTGTTTCGAGCAAGTACTTTTGCTTGGCGTTTAGCCAAAGTCCAAGTAATTGGCAAGAACGATGGTGTAAATTCAGGAAGCATTTTCATGTGAGCGATGTCAGCCTCGCTAGCAAGGACACCACCACTGATGGAATTTGCATATATTGCGGATTGTCGAAAATTTTCAGCATACTCACATGGTGAGCTTGGCACAGAGTTGGAAGTATAACTAATGTATTGATTTTGCTGTTGCGTGCCAAGGTCCAAGAGAAAGTCAGCCACATCACGTTTTGGGGGGCATTTCAATCCAAGGGATTCAAAATAAGCTAGACATTGTGAACGTGGTCCATGGTACATTACGTGGCCTTCATTAAGCAATAAAACTTCGTCAAAAAGCTCAAATACTTCAGGAGCTGGCTGTAGAAGTGCAATGACGATAGTTTTTTTGAGATGTCGAGTCATACTCTTTTGTGCATTAACGATATCATAAGTAGCTGCACTATCAAGGCCAGTACTGATTTCATCCAAAAATGATACCATTTTCATTCCAAACTCCATTTCACCAAGTGTAACACGCTTTCGTTCCCCACCAGATACCCCACGAAGCATAGCGTTTCCAACAATGGTGTCTTGGCACTGGGTAAGGCCCATTTGCCTTGTGATAATATCAGGGTATACATTATGGAGAGATTCCATAAATGATTTTGCTCGGGCAATTTCTTGACCAGTACCATTTTCCAATGCATCAAGAATATGTTTTGGTTGTTGACATGCATGAGCAAACTCAAGGGTTTCCTTCACAGACATAACTGGATAATGAAAATCACGTTGGCTCACATACGAGGTGTATTGTGGAATAAGATTTTTCACTTCGTTTGCTGAAATACCATTATAAGTCACTGAACCATCGATTGTAATATTCTTTCTTTCTTGAAATCGTCCACTTAAAACTTTCATCAAAGACGATTTTCCCGATGCTGGTTGCCCCAATACCAAAGTAAGAGTGCTTGGCTTAAACACACCACTCATCGGATGAAGAATATCCTTACGAATAGTGCGTTTGGTACGAAAGAGACTCATCAATGATTTTTTTGCATGATTATACAATGTTGGCAATTCAAGTCCATCTTTTGTAGCAACAACCACATCAGCAGAGGTAGATAAATTTGTAAATCGGATTTCCATTTTAGGCATACATTTTCCCATTGCAGCTTCCAAATGTGAAGCTACATTTGCGTGAAAGGCTTCTGAGCCTTGAGACAGATAGTTCTCACCACTCATTATTGCAAATTTGAAAATGACAATTCGTGATCATTTTCTTTCCGAAAGTTCAAGCGAATTCGCATAGATTGATTAGCATCCATTTCGAATCACGTCATTCTTATCTTCACAGACGTTGACGTTAGCACATAAGGTCACGCAAGCATGGACTAGATTATGCGACATATGAGTATGACGTTCCGAGGTGACTTGATTATGGTCAACCTCAAAGGAAGATTTTAACTCAATTTCAACTTATTTAATGGGAAAACAACAAGCTGAATGAATTTTGTTGGCATTGATGTCTATATTAGAGTTAGGGGCCACTACGGAGGCATGGGGAATACAAATTTTAATCAAGACTGTAAAACTTAATGGATGATTATTTTTCATCCGTTAGATATAGCTTGGATTGATCGATCAATCGCGACTGAAAATCCTTTCTCAGGTCCAATGTACCCTTGAAGTAGACGAAGAGATTATTCTGATTAATACTAGTTAAATGAATTATTTTACTTAATATGAGTGAACGTAAACATTGCAACTAAAGGCTGTTGAAATTGATTAGGTAAGACCAAATAATACATGTTAATTTTTTGTTTATAAGCGAAGTGTTGTATTGAAAGATCTATCGCGATGTTTTTGCTCTCAAATGGAAGAAATTTTAATTGCTTTAGCTGGTATAAATCTATCTCAACTCTATTTGTTAGTTGCAGATTGTTCTCCCAACATACTTTGGAAATTTTAATGCTGTATTCGATTTCGGCTTCAGTACGTGCATACTTCATAAGTGCTAAGGTTAATTTTGAATTCAATGGCCATGTATGCACTACATACCAGCAAAATATAAAAACTCCAAAAAAGATGGCAATACGTGCATTATAAGACTCTTATACACAGGTACGTGATTGATTAACAATGAGTAGATTGATGGTGGTTTACAAAAAGAGTATTTAACAAAATTCTTTTAGGGCTCTATTATGCTTCATCGACAGCACCAGGGGATACAAGGTTGTCTTGTAGTGATTCTTCGGTGACGTTTTGCTTGCCCTTAATACGCCAGAAGTAAATAACACCAGCGACAACGAAATATACAATTGCCACGATGACTGAAATTAAAAAGTTGGTCGATTGAGAACCTTGGTAAATGATGGATGACAAAATTGCAAACACCATGAGGAAACACAAAATGGCACCAGGCATGCCGAATGGCGAACGATATGGACGCTCCATATCTGGAGCTTTTAATCGCAAACGAATAAAAGATGAAATTTGGAAAGCATAAGAAACCAAAGCACCGATCAAAGAAAGATTGATCAACACAGAGGTCAATACGTCATCGCCAATAGTATAATGTAATCTATGCATAAAATTAGCCATTAGAATCAAACATTAATACGTACACAACATCAGCAAAAACAGCAAATCCAGTCACGAACCCCAAAGCAACGTAAGGCGTTTGCCGAGTTGGGTGCAACTTAGCCAAGGCAGAAGGAAGAATTCCTGCACGAGCCATAGCAAATAATAAACGACCAGAACAATAGATAAAGGAGTGGAAGCTAGAAAGCAAACCAATCACAAGAAGTACGCAAAGACCACGCACTGTAGCAGTATCGCCAAAAATTGTCTTGTAGGCTTCAAAGAGCGGGGCAAGGGCATTAAGCACACCACTTGCACCAGGTGACATCATCGAACTGCAGCACAAAGTGGAAAATGCCAACACAACAACTGTGGCAAAAGACAAAATAATACCTTTAGGCATATCTTTTGTTGGGTTGACTGCTTCTTCGACAGCTAGTGGAAGCTCTTCAACACCAAGGTAAAACCACATAACAAAAGAAAACCCAGAAAACATTCCGAGAGCACCACCTTGGTATTCCCAATCTTGTGCTACAACCCACTTGTCATAATCAATATGAGAGATTGAACCAATATAAAAGATAATGAGGAACAAAAGCGAAGCTGCAGTCGTGGCTACTTGAGCGTTAAATGTCAGAGCAACACCACCAACATTGAGCAAAAAGAAAATAAAACAAAACACAATCCACCAGATTGGACTCCAGGCAGAGCTCAAATCAAGAACGCTATTCATATAAGCTGCATTCGCAGAGGAACCAGCAGCCACAGTGACTACAATTTTAAGAGCTTCAGCAATCCCAGCAAAATAGCCTCCGGTAGGACCCCAAGCACGTTCAGCAAAAATGTATGGACCACCCCCGCAAGGGATAGCTGTAGACATTTCAGCAATCGAAAAGAGAAGAAGCATGTAAAACACAGTGGCAATCGAGAGATTAATGACAAAACCCAAGAAACCAGCACTGAGACCAGCCTGCCAACCGAAAAAGCTGCCAGCGACGACAGTGCCAGTACCAAGAGCCCAAAGATGAGGTACTCTGGCAAAGCGTTCGTGCTCAACTTGTGAATCCTTGTGTTCCATTGTGTGAAAAATTGGAAGTGCTGATGACTGTGTAAACTATAGACACAAAAGTAGCTAATAGTATAGATGACTATTAACACGTGACCAGCAGCACGTTTTTGCAAAGTGGCTGCAAAGAAGTCAGTGAATCATGGCACCCTTTGCCATGAGTGGAATAGTGTACAACCCAGTCGAGCTGATTCAGGCCAGATTCATTGAAATCATTGTTGCTACAATATTTTCTGCCATGAATGAAACCGAGTCCGTTGATACATTCCTTAAGAAGCCTCCCAGTCTGTTCCATTATTCCTTCCCCCACCACCATTCAATGTCGGAAAACGGGGCACCCATTTTTCAGTAGGTGTACCGCATGTAGAAATCAACATTTTCCTTCCTTCTCACCCATTTCGTCTTGTGCATTTGTTGACGATCATAATGTCACTAGGTGAATGTCAACAATGTAGCTCTGAAAGTAAATGAGGATTTTAATTTAAATTGCAAGCTCACCATAAAATTTAACCTCAAGTTAGTCTCTGACTTGAATCAAGTTGATGATGATGATGATATTCAATTCCATCTCGCTTAACGGAGCTATGAACTCAACCTATCCAACAAAATGACAGCAGCTATCATCATTGAGTAGCTTTGTCGGTGATATCAGCACATGTGATATATCGACTTTCAATAGGGACTGTATGAATCGATGTAACTTACACTATTTTGTATCTTCGAAATACGACATGATATTTAATCTATATTAATATATAGGGGTGACTTTAAGACTAACTCTATTTATGAAGTGTTTATCCAATCAATCAGTGAAAAAGACATGCTGCAAATTGTAAGACGTATTGACAGAGCAACGAACCATTCATTTGGAGTTTGGAGTTGGATATGAGAATAATTGAGGTTGCATTTACATGAACTGAATACACCGAATCGCATCGTTAAAAAAATCTGCAGTATACTGTAGCTATTTCACCCTTATACTTCGATTAGCTGTACGATTTGTTTTTTAATACCTAAAGGAAATGTACGATGAATAACACGTCAATGGTGTATTATGTGCTAATGTCGACTAATCTTTTCTTTTAACGATATTATTGTTTTTCTTTGTCTTATGTGGAATTGATATTAAAATTGAATAGATCTTTGATATCTTCATGATTCTTCCCCTACATCGTAATGGCAAATTTCGTCAGCCCAGGTCGATTAAACTTCGAATTTGGAGATAATGTGTTGCGAGAATCAAAGCGTGCAATTCTGCTGGGTTGAATGAGACAATAAACTGAGCATACCATTCCCCAACCAAGTGCGATAGAGCTGCTGACTTCGGAGGCTTCCTTATCTCTTGCATCGGATTGCACTCATATTGTGTGATGAACTGAACAACTTTTCCAAGTGTGCTGGTGTTGTCATGAGAAAAGACGAACGAGCAGTAGCTTTTTTCCAAGTCAAGAGCAGCTTTGCCGTCAACGCAAAAAGTATCGCCGTCGCTTGAAATCAGTTCAATAATCATTCGACTTTGTAAAATGAGTGTTACTATTAACCCCTTAATGCATTGCAATTGTATTAATCAAAAGCGAAGAATTTCTCATAAAATTATGTGTTTATCAATCCTTAGAAATATAGTACTGATGTTTGGAATATCTTGACTAGAATGCCAAAGTTTTTGAATGAATGAACTAGACATGCATATACCAAATAAGGATCTCAAAAATCTTGTGGATATGTAGAGTACCAGCATAATTTAGTAAATAGTTGCGTTTATTCAAAAATTTGTTAAGTGCTACAGATTTTTAGAAAGTTGTATTTATTTAAAATTAATTTCGGGATGAATCGTGAAACTCTGACAAGGTTTTTAATGCTACCTGGAATTCGAATTTTCATTCAAAATTGCTTTGGAACATCGTTAGACTATATGCTTTCCACATTTTGCTCATATACCTTAGTCCATCTGCATTCGTTCAACAACAAAAGTACTTTATATTCGCATAATTCTTTCTAATAGCACTTTAAAAAGATTTAGGTGCACCTTTCAGTAATGTTCTTCGACTTTTTCTTTTGTCTAATTGAACGAGCTCAAGGCTGTGCAATAACTTTTACCACCAAAATTTAAATTCAAGGGTCTTTTTAATTGATGAGGTACAATACTAACTTAACTTCTATGATATGGCAGTGTAGTATCATATCTTTATGCCGACTAAGGTCTCCTACAGTCGTGGTTATTGTTGTGCAAAATGGCATGAATATCAAGTTTCAAATATCTCTTAAGTTGATATCCCTTGCTTTCGTTGCCACTTGTATTACCTTGAAGTATTCTTTGAATATATGAAGATCGGGATGTAGTGATGTTGAATCTCTGTTATTATAGTGTACATACTATAATAGTATACAAGTGGTTTATGCTAGATTAAAAATAAATGTAGTAAAATGAATATTATGCATAGCACAGGCTATAAAAATCTAGGAGCATAATACCATAGATCTATTGCTTCTCATACCCACACAAAACACTGTACATTAGCGCAGACAGCATAATTTTTTGTGACTTCATTGTAATATTCCAACTATGTTAAATACCATAGAGCATTCTTAATTTTCTTGGTTTACACACAAGTTGTACTGATTTTTAGTTAGCTACCTAAATTGATTCTCCTGATATTGATTATAGATTTGACTGACCAGCTTTTAAGACAACTGTACTACAACTCCAGTGTGAATAACTTTGTACTAATGTCATATATGCTGTTGAGATAAGAAATTCAGTCAAAATTAACGATTCTTACTCATGGCATATACAATAGACCCATAGTATCATTGGCTTGTTCAGAATAGCGATGTTTATATCAAATATTGCGATTTGATAGGTTTGATATGAACACAAATGAGCTTCTCCAAAATAGCAAAACCAAGACTGAGGTAATTAAACCGAAGAAATGAATTGGTCATCCGAGTCATATATGGGGAGGGCCACCAAAAATGTGCTTTTACCATGTAGCATAAAAAGTCTGACTTTCATAACATTTAAAATATTTTAAGCTAAAGTGAAGTCTCGAACAAAGTGTACAAAAGGCGATATGATGTAACAGAACAGATTAACATTTTATAATGGGTCTGTGCTCGCCCCACAAAGCAATGAACTGCGCCAAAGCAAAAGGCAGCTTGTCTTGTACGTTGTAGAGTCCAATTGTTGGATACTTCTAGATCCAACCTTATGTTCATCTAGTTCCATGGAAACATCTACAAGAACATTCCTATACCGTGTTTTTTTGTAATAAGCCACCTCATACCACTCACAATATAATAATGCACATTCCACTATCACATCCTTTCATACTTAAACACTCTTTACATTTTATGATCGTATGACACATAAATTCTCGTGACAAGCTGGGTGGGAACCAATTTGTTTTTCCCGCCAAAGGGCATATGGAAATTAAAAAACTTGTTCTTTCATCTTTCAATGGGCTGAGTGCCTGGTGTAGCTGGGAAAAAGCGTATAAAAACACCAAATTTATTTATGAACGATGTACTTTTTAAAAAATGTAGTATTTAACCACCATTTACAATAGAATACACAAGCACTATCAGATATTCTACCCTGATTTAGTTGCTAACCAACGTACGTGCAATTCTAAATTGAAGCGATGAATGCGTTATCTTCTCATCTTGTACTGAATGAATAGTTGTTGAATATTTGCATACACAATACATTGCCATTTTTGATACACTATAAAATTTTAACGTTTTTTAGTGGAAGAAATATTGTGATTACATGGTGGCTAATTACAAAAAACCACGGTACCCTGGTACAGTACGGAAGTACGTTGCATACTTTAGTGCAATATGCAGCTTTCTAAGATGTACGCTCGCAGACGCAAAGTCCCTTCTACACACTAACGAAAAGTCAAACATCACCTACTTGACGAAATTCCTAAGGACTGGCATATCAGCCACTTTTGTTAGATGGTAAATCAATTCAGCGTGGAATACTTGAGTACAAGTAATCCGTGAAAAATAAAGATTTACTACTTATAAGATATCATTTATACAATGCCTTGACAATCAAAATAATTATGTCCTACCGTACTGCATTATAAGGTCAAATAAGATGTAGAGGCTTGCTCATGCAGTTCCAACGCGTCTGATCCGTTTTAAGATTGAAGCTTCCTCCAACCTTCCTAAATCACCCGTCGGACTCATACGTAGTGACATACATATGTCATTAGTACCACACCGAAATAAAAGAAAGCACAATTTCCTATGGGTAAAAATTTAAGCTACATCAAATAGCTTTAGATGTTCATTTTAAAATTTGTGACCGATGGACAATAAGGATATACTCCAACATACTCGCTTTGCCAAGGTTCCTCACCTTTGGGCTCTTGGTGTAGGCACCGTCATTGGAGGTGATTTCTTTGGGTGGCAAGCTGGTTTAAGCGCTGGGTTTATGGGCTATGCCATCAACTTGATAATCGCAACAGTATTTTATATGCTCCTCGTATTTTCCATTGCAGAATTGTCCACCGCAATCCCTTGTGCAGGTGGTCCTTATGTATTTGCTCAACGTGCTTGGGGTCCAACTGGAGCTTACTTTGCTGGTATTGCCGAAGCTCTTAAAATTGTGGTCACTGTAGCTGCTGCATCATCTGCCAACTCCGGGTACATGAATGGAGTTCTTGGCTTGAGTTCTGCTTGGAGTCCTGTGTGGTGGGTGGTTTTTTGCTTTATCTTCCTACTCCTCAATATCGGTGGCGTGGCGTTAACCTTTAATGCCCAAGCCGCAACTACTTGCATATCTGTTTTATTCCTTGTAATCTTTTATATTGGATCAATCTCTCATATTGACTATGATAAGTGGGTTGTAGCCCAGGATTGGGAATACCAAGGTGGAGCTCTTGGAATGTTTTCTGGATTTTCATTTGTAATGTGGTTCTACTTTGGTGTAGAAGAGCTACCACTTGCCGTTGAAGAAGCTGTTGACCCCGCTAAAGATATGCCTAAAGGTATCATTTTATCATTTGCTACTCTTGTTGTTTTGGCATTTTTGACTCTATGCTGCAACTCGATGGTTTCTCCTGGTGCAAATGGCGTTCTTAATGTACTTGCACCATTGTTTGAAGGTTATAAGACTGTCTTTGGTGATACCAACACAGTTCGTGGATTGTGTGTACTATTGGTTATTGGCTTGCTATCGAGTTTCCACTCTTTTATCTACTGTTCGGGTCGGTTGCTATATGCTATGGCACGAGAAGGAATTCTTCCTGAGCCATTGGCTCGACTCCACCCAACTCGTCAAACCCCTTACATTGCTCTTACTGTTGTCACTGTCTTTGCTGTGGTGGCTGATATCATGTATGTATTACTCAGTTGAACTGTATCATTAGACATTTTTGTAGATTGCACTACACTATTGGTGACGATGTACTAACATCTGTGTTGATCAATCTTTCATTGATCGGTGCACTGGTTTCGTATGCTTTTCAAACTGCGTCATTTATTCGTCTACGATTAAAAGCACCAGATATGGAGCGTCCATATCGTTCCCCATTTGGTCTTCCTGGAGCAATTCTTTGTTTCCTCATGGTATTTGCAATTTTGGCATCCATCATTTATCAAGGAGCCGAATCATCCGACTTTTTAGTTTCGGTGATTGTTGCTATTGTGTATTTTGCTGTTGCTGGTATCATTTACTTTTGGCGGATCAAGGGCAAGCATGAACCTATTGCTGTTGCATTGCAAGATAATCTTGTGACGCCAGGAGAAGCACAAGAAGAAGCGTAGACTACTGTAATCATGATGTTTTGTTGAAATAAATGTATTTGTCACGTCATTTTCTTGTTTAATATGGTTAATTCGCCTGGGAAATATAGGATTTTGCCTTGGTCTTTGGCAAATGCTCGGTAGCATATCTTATAGTAGTTTTAGCTGCCTTTGAGGCATTGTTGTCCAAAAACTCAAGAAGTTTGGCTCTATCTTGTTTACCACATTCTCGAAGAACCCAACCAAGAGCTTTGTGAATGAGATCAAGACTTTCAAAAGGCTCGTTCTCTAGAGTGCATCGTAGTTCTGGGCTTTCAAAAAATCGAGAAATGTGATAATGGCAAATGGCCAAAGCAAAATTGACATCTTCTGCTTTAATGTACAGCAATAGCACAATAGAAATACGTGTTTCCCACAAATCCAAAGACACCAACAAATTTTGATACCAATTTGGAAGCGATGTCAGTTCTTGGGACTATAAAAAAGATTAAAATCAATTGAAAGACAGCATTCTCACCTCTGAGTACACTGGCATAGCATCACGATGAAATCGAAGTAAAGCATCACCCAAAATCTTATGACATGAACAATCTACGAGATCCCAATTGTTGCAATACTTTGTGTGCTGCAAGTACAGCTCACATACATGCAATCGGACTTTGTCTTTATCTTTTAACTTGTCCAGCCACAATGGAGCTTTTGCTGGATTTTGGTAAATTTCTGCTAACGCAAGGAGTCCCGTTAGACGCATTTCATGACGATCATCCTTCACAAGCTCAAGAACTTCTTTTTCAGATGTAGTTTCCAAATACTCTTGCATAATTTTTCTGCAAGTTGGCACTCGAATTCCGACAAATATGTCTTTTGGGCAATAAGAACGAAGAAAAAATCTCTCAACTTTGGTAGCATACGACGATGAGCTGACTTTTATCAAACTATCAACAATTGAAGTGACAGCATTCACTTCCTTTGTTTTTTCCAAACGTTTGGAAACTCGAGTACTTGTTCGCTTCATGTGATATTGCCAAATAAAGCATATGAAGTTGCCAATGATTTCCCGCGTAAAATCTGATAATGCATTACCCGCCATTTCCCAAGCACATCGTATAACGTCTCTAATCTTTTAAACTGATCATAATTTTATGTGAATGTCCAATAATCAAATAGCATACAGTTTTTACACAACGTAACATGATATAGTTGGCAAAAAAATTGTTCTTTAATATTGTATGTGATTTTGTTAATTTTACGATTAAATTAGCTATACAATAAATTGCATTGTATAATTTTCGAATTGAATAGTTTAATATTCATTTCGAAAATTACAAAGATTAACTGTCTTAGATGTAATTATCTTGGCATTTGTATTCCTAACAACAAAGATAAAAATATTCAAATATCTTTTTGCAATGTCGCGACGTTGGATCTTGTTACTTGTCTTAAGCTTTCAGCACACGATTCTACTTGAAGCTAAACACCATGCACCTTACGTGAACCAAGTTGAACGTCTTGATGATAGCCGTCTTTTTCATCGTGGTAGCGTGTATGTTAAAGTTACCAAGGAAAATAAAGTCGACGAGTGTCAGGATGCATTGTACCTTGTTTATGGTTGCAATCCATCGAAATATGCTTCATCTGTGCTCTGTGTCATTGCTCTTGTTATTATGGCTGGTGCTATGTCAGGATTAACCGTTGGTGTGCTGTCGCTTAATCGACTTCATCTTTCAGTACTAAAGTTGGAAGGGTATGTATTGGTATGTGCATCAATCTTGTTATGACTTATATAGAGAACCAAAGCTTAAAGCTGCAGCAATAAGATTAATACCAATTATTGATCAGCATCGATTGTTGTTGGTGACATTGGTATTGATGAATGCTCTTGCAAATGAAGCACTTCCAATATTTCTCAACACGTTGATCAATCCTATTGCATCGATTATTTTTTCGGTCACATTTGTTGTTCTCTTTGGAGAAATTGTGCCCACTGCATTATGTACTGGTGAAAGGCAATTAATCATAGGTGCTGCATGTGTACCATTACTTCGTGGTCTTATGAGGTATAATTTACATTTGCGGATATAAAAATTACTCTGCTTTGTAGATTAACGTATCCAATTGCATATCCAATTGCTGTGTTTCTGAATCACACTGTTGGAGATACTGCATCACACATGCAATACACGCGTAATGAATTGAAAGCACTCCTATCCCTTCAAGAAGACCCAGAGAGTGGTTTGGATAAAGTTGACATTGCATTGTTGCACACGATTCTTGAAATTGGAAAACAGGATGCAGAAAGCAATATGACGCGTGTCAACTGCATTTCTGAAGTTTGCTCTGATATTTGTGTCCCATCCTTAAGTAGTCATCTTGAAATTCATGATGATACTTTTCCAATTCTGGTTGAAAATGATATTTACGTGTATCAGTCCACGATATATTTCGTAGATAAAATATTCAATCAAGTGACACAACTTCAAAAATGCATTCGAGTACCTCCAACAACTCCACTTACTCATCTTTACTATGCTTTACAAGATCAAACAACTATTGCTCTTATCGTCGACTCGAAAGAAAACATTTCTGGCATTTTAACCTGGCAACATATTCAACAAATTATTCCAATTCAAAACGATCTATGCAGTACTTTGGATGCGGCTGAAGATACAATATCATGTTCAAGTACCGAAAGCAATACAAGTCCAAATGAATCAAAATCATTTTTTGCAAAAGAAAAAGATCATAAATATTTGCGTGTGTGCATGATCCAAGATGGTGATGAAGATAAGATTGATGCGATCAATCTCCAAACTCCAGTCATGTGCTCTTAAGTCTTTTATTTATACCTAATTGTAAACAAAAAATTTACTTCTTGTGCTTATAACAAATAAATGCTACCACAGAGTATCGAACCTATGTCCAATAGTTCATATTACATTTTCAATACAAAATAGCATAATGGTGCTCCTGTTAGATAATGCTCGTGGCTGTTTGATGGAATTGCACGTCGAGCGCACAACAAATGCTTCCAAGCTTATAGTTCAAGAGTTTATGTTCAATAAGGAATTGTTTGTATCTACTAGAAGCCTTGAAAGCGTATTAACGTCCGAAGAAGAGCTTTTGGCTGCTGCATTTGTTGATGACGAGTTGTTGGGTTTGCATTCATTGTTTCTAGTATTACTATTACCAAGCTCAATGCATTTTTCTTTGTACCGAGTCCAGCTAAATCCATTTACTATTGATAAAATTGACATGATTGAGCTTAAAAATTGGTGTGGAAATCGATGTTATGCTCAGATTATTGATGGACCAAGAATCATATTATTTTCACCGAATGAATATAAACTTCAGCTATTACAACTTAATTATGAAGAAATGCTGGATGCGTTACCAAGTGATTTAAGTATGGAACCAACAAGAACAATCCCAAGATATACCTTATTGCATGATCAAATTGTTATTCATACAGTGGCCAAGTGGGATTTTTCATATTTTTCTTATTGATAATTTTGATAGATCTGGGGATTTATTATGGAATACTTTTACTTTACCTGAACCTACTGGTGGTAAAAGAATAAAACGATCCCCAATACAATTGACAGAGGCGGCATTTCTACTGAAATCCAATAATGTTACGTGTGTACATGTTGTTGATGGTGGTGAAAATGTGCATTCAATGGAAAGATATTACGTTGGCACAAATACTCCATCGCTTTTGGAAATTCGACATGGTTGTGTTGTTGCCTCACTTCAGCTTCCTGGAGCTGCTATTGACATGTATGTATCCCCAAATAATTTTCGTGATTGAATTATTTTATAGTCAACGTGGTCTTGTTGATTCAAATGACGGTGTTTTGGCGGTGCTTTGTGATGATACCCAACACACTTTATGCATTGTTTCGGTGTATGACGACAAGCTAACTATTGTGCAAGGTACTTCGGCCTTAATCATTATGATTTACATTCAACTAGAAATTGCTTTTGTTGATCGTGTTCTTGTTGGAGACTTAATAAACAGTGGACGAGATCAATTTCTTTGCTTCTCAGACCAAACCCAGGAGAATATTTTGGGGCAGTGGCTTCTTACTGATTTATCTCAAATTTACACAAGTACTACTCCACTTAACACAAGTTCTAAAAGCTTATAGATTCATCCAAATCAAAAAAAGTTAAAAAGCGAAAAGCTTCCAAAATTCACGTTATATTGGACAAAATGATGCCACCAGGCCGTTCAGATAAGGTAAGTAGGTGAACATTTCGCATTCAATTGTTCCCTGCCTAGCTTTTAGCAATTGAACGCTCTATGAAAGTAAAGGCAACACAAGCTGTAGCTGAAAACAATCGAATCGAAAACTTCGTATTGCCCTTGACTAAAATTTTAAGCTAATCATACTATAGGCTACAGAAAAATGCCGTTTGATGGAAATTCTTTACCAGAGCTGCTTGGAACAATTGCAATTACCAATTTATGAAAGTAAAAGCATACCTGTGAGTCCACTCGAAACAGTGATCCCATCGAGCGTCCCTCAAAAGAGTTCCCTACCTGTGCAAATTTTTCATTCTTTAAGCCCTTGGGAAATTCATTCGTTCGAACCCAAGTTCATTTATCATCAGGCATCAGCCACCATGTTGTCGTTTGAAGTGATGATCATGCATAATGCAGAGTAATACTACACAAATTAACTAAAGCCTGTCTCATTAACTATAGTGGCCCGATGAAGCAGGTTTGTCTTCATATATCGACAAGTATTCACGCTTCAATTACTTCTATTGAAATACCAATTTGCAAACCACAATCAAAGTACTCTTTATCTTTGAAGCTGGAATTGTTGCCTGAAATTTTGTGTCGAGAAAGTCTGGAGTGCCACTTGTATGTTAAATATGAAACCAGTCAAGGAAGGATCAATATAGACTCAATTGAGCAAAGCCATTTAATTTTACCTTTAGCCAAATTACAGAAAATACCTCTATCTCAAGAGCGCCCAGGTACTTCAGTGATTATTTTATAAGCCAATACCATTTAGAACAAAGCAGTACGATTTTAGCACTTTCAAGTTTCGGTGATTTGACTCAAAGTATTGACTATCATTTGGTTGCATTACATTCTCCACATTTCACTTGACTGATTCTTAATGGAATAGGAAAATGATATGATTGATGTTATTTTGGCTCGCTCCTGTGCAGCAGCTTATCACCTCAAAGGTTTAAACAACACGCATCTAAGCTTATTAGAAGACTCATTTGTATCGAGCCTCAAGAATAGAGAATGGTGTGCAATATCAAACCCGCTGACGCAAAAATATTTTGGATTGCTTCAAGAGTGTATTACAGCACTGCAGCAAGAATTGGCTTGTGTTCAAATGAATCATGTTAACGAGCATCGCAAATCTCGAGCTCAACTTGACACTCTCATGTCATATTTTCTCAAAGAGTTAAGTCAAAGATGTGATAAATTTGAACGACTCCAAAAGTAACACAATTCAATGGATATATAATGCCAATTAATGTTCAGGTCTTTTGCTATTGTAGTGTACTGTTACTAGCACATACTAAACAATCGTGAATTCATTTCAATGCCTGAATATACGATAAATATTGAAACGAAAAAGATTAACAAAAAAATGAATCCATAACAACTCAAACAAAGAGATGTCAGAAGAAGTTGATTCTTGTCTCAATGTTTTGTACTGGAAAGCTATGCAGGTCGAGTTTATAGGCTATAAATTTAAACACCATAATGTAGAAATCTTCAAATGCCACCACACTTTTGATTTTTATGAGATTTGCTGAAATTTATGTATTTCAACTAAAAAATATAATAGCACAGCTATCTGGACACTTTCGCCCATTGGAGATGTCAAAGACCTCTTTTTGTTTGAGATATGGGTAATCATAATACATTTCGATATCATATCATACAGTAATAATGCACTGTCCGCTTATAATACTCTTCGAAGGGCTGCTCTAGGATAATCATTTTCAGGCTATCTAGTATAAATCATGTTAAGCATAGCTATTCGACTGACACCAGCTCCTACACTGGCAGCTACTCCTGCTCCAACTCCAGACCCCACTCGTGCACCAACTCCACGGCCAATTCCTGCTCCTACTCCAGCTCCGATTCCTCCACACCTGCACCCACGCCAGAACCTACTCCTGCTCCTACACCCGAGCCAACGCCGGCACTTACTGTCAAAGTTCAAGTTTGAATACAACGGTCAAGAAGAGTGTCTAACGTGTTTGTTTGATTTGTATTAACTGTAAATACACTCTTGGTTTTGTTTCTTTTTGTGTCTTCCTCTTAGTGCAAAGTTTGTTTCTTACGCCCGAAACAACACCTGCACCTACTCCAGAACGTACTCCTGCTCCGACTCCCACTTCTACGCCCGAGCCAACGCCTGCACCTACTCCAGCTCCGACTTCGGAACCAACACTTGCACCTACTCCAGAACCTACTCCCGCACCTACATCAGAGCCAACTCCAGCTCCTACACCAGAGCCTACTCTAGCTTCTACTCCAGAACCTACTCCAGAACCTACTCCTGCTCCTGCTCCTACACCGGAACCAACACCTTCACCTACTCCAGAACCTACTCCCGCACCTACATCAGAGCCAACTCCAGCTCCTACACCAGAGCCTACTCTAGCTTCTACTCCAGAACCTACTCCTGCTCCTGCTCCTACACCGGAACCAACACCTTCACCTACTCCAGAACCTACTCCCGCACTTACTCCAGGGCCAACTCCAGCTCCTACGCCAGAGATGACGCCTGCTCCTAAGCCAGAGCCAACTCCAGAACCTACACTTGCACCCACTCCAGCACCTACCTACACCTGCTCCCACTCAGGCACAAACTCCGGCACCTACACCCCACCTAACCCAGTCCCTACTAGAGCGCCTACCCAAGCATTCCTACTAGAGCGCCAACTCTTGCTCCTACCCCAGAACCGACACGCGCACCAACGCCAGCCCCCACACGCGTTCCTACACCAGCCCCCACACGTGCTCCAGCACCAACGCCTGCTTTGACACGTGCCGGCACCAAAACCAGAACCAGCTCATTGCAAACATCACGATCACGAAGATAGACATGATAGATACCCAGAATGGCATCACGGCCACGAGCATGATCACTACCACGCACCTAATCATAATAGATCTCCAGGGTTAAACCCAATCCCATGTCCATTACGCAATGGTCAGATCATCTCAAAATATGAAATATATTAGCATTCAACTTGCAAGCGGATAATCACAAATACCTCAATACCTGCAATAATTGCTTGAAGTCGGTACAAGTCAACATGCTTTCATAGGATCTACATCTCCATTCCCTTGGAAAGTAACAATTGTCTGTCGGGAAAATTGCTCTCGCATCGAAAAAGTTTTTAGCTCTATGTGATCCCTGTAACCCTTCTGTACCTTTCAACGAAGTTATGCCATCATATACGCATGTGAAAGATTCCGTGGCTACACAGTGGACTTGAAAAGATCATGGCATGGTTTAGCCAGCCTTCAAGACTACAAACAAAACTACTTGACCCGTTCCAGTTCCAAATGGATTTAAAATCAGCTCGACTTAGCTATGGAAGCTAACACTCCAAAAAAAATCCCATAACAATCCTCATCATGAATGAAAATGGGACATATTGCATAAAATAGATCACTTCTGAATGACGTGTCAAATGTGCCTATTCATCCGCCAATCACAATTTACTAGAGCATATCATTTTAAGTACCAATCAGAATTCACTAGTCAAAACACTCATCCAATCGTTGTAAACCAGTATCGAAACTATAAGATTCGTTTGAGATGGCATTATACGATGGTGGAGGAAACAATCTTCTTCATGCAACTTACGATTCATGGAGAGAAGAGCTTGTGGCTGTGTATATAGATAGAGTGCTAAAGCAAAAGCCTCTTACTGGATCAGTGGAAAGATGGCGCGAAGTGTTTACATTTGAAAATGTTTCTGCAGTCTTCCGAATGGAGCTTGGTAAATACTTGTTATTTGATCATGGAGATGGAATTTGGACATTGTACGATTCATGGAGTGGACTAAATAGACGAATAGTTGTTCCAGAACAATATCGTTTGCATGGTAGAGCATTTGCCATCGACAACCATGCCAAGTTTCTCATGTTTCTTGTGGAAAACAAGATAGTTTTCCATGCATTATGTGATAGTGAAGAGGAGAAGTGGTCCGAAGTGCAGGTGCTGTTGGAAGCTAATATATACACTTGGTTTGGATTTAAAACCTCAATTCTTATGGGTGAATTAAGTGTCGTTGGTATGGTGGTGTCGCGCAACTCACATCTTATGTTTCATACTCATTTTATAACTAAAGATGCAAGAGTACTTCATACAAAGAAGTACGCTATTGATGTGAAAAGTGATGTTAGCATTGTCAAGGTTGAATTCCAATCCTGTAGTCATCTTGTAGCTCTTCTTACTAGTTCCAGCAGTGTAATTGTGTACAACGTTGTTGCGGAAAGTCACTTTAACTATGCGGTGACAAATGGAGATAGTACACTTGATTGCGTTTGGCACCCTCGTCTTCCCTATTTATTTTTATTTACATCCTCTGGTTTCTCTCATAAATTTTTTTATTTTTAATGTTACATAGGTTGGGTCCACATAATTCACAGTGGAAATTGCATTTCAATGTATCGTCTGCCAACAAATTTAATCAATGATCACAAACAGGTACTAAAGATATTTCATATTGTCTTACTATGAAAGTAGATCTTAATAATTGAATCCCCAACTTCGCTAAAAATGCTCGTGACAGCACCTAAACGCTTTGTGCTTGACAGCATTCCACTACAATTCGAACCAATCCCCAATATACCAATTAAGGCATCATTTATTTCTACTCCAAGACCTACTGATTCAATTACTTGTTCGCCGCTTTGCGAAGTTGCAGTACTTTCGAACATAGTCAAAAAAGTTCTCGGCAATGTCAATCACAACAATAACAATTCAGTTGTTAATGATATTGTACCAGTGGCAACACTCTGTCAAGCATTGGGCCAATATCACCATATCATTAAACTTGTTGCTGTAGCTGTGCACGCAATCCACACGTCAAATTCCGCACTAACTATACGCCCTATAGCTTACTTTTTATTTCAATTGAGTCTGCAAGAAGCTGCATCAATACTGCATCGGTTGACTAATTTATTACGTGATACACCCCAGCAACAATCTTGGTTTCCTGCTTATGCACCAGCATTCCAGCAACTTTGGACACGCCATTGTCCTGTACATTCATACGGGCAAACAATGTTAACTTATTATCAAGATATATGCTCCAATTTACAATCACATCAACTAGCATCAATTGTGTCGTATGATATAGCCAAAATCATTCAATTCACCGATATAGCATTGTTGCGAAAGCAGCCGCACGATGTTAGCCTCCTTAAATTACTTGCTTGGGTATTGGTACAGTATTACGTTGGTCTTGTGCCCTTTGTTCCTTACAATAATCGATTGCAACCATTAATATATTGGCAAGAAATGATGGCAATGGCACTAGCTCAATTATCAAGGGCTGTGGTGATTCGAATTTGTGAAGAATTTGAAGATATTCGAGTACCGATTGTTGATTTTTGTACTTTGTATACGACAAGCACTACAGACTCTTTCTTGCGTGATATTTGTGAACGATTTCCACCACTTCACAAGGTTGTGAGTACAAATTTTTTACAATGCATTCTCAACATTTACCGAACATTGCCTGTAATGACAGAGTTACAGCCAATTCCCATAGCTATTGCAACTGGTTTCTCTGTGGATTCGTCGTTCAAATCTGAAAATTCGCCTTTTTTTGCTGCTTACACGAATACCAAAGTGCCTCCAAGCATCTACATAAGTACTCGTGAGGAATTAGCAGCAACTCATACACTTGCTTTACTATGGCAAGTTAAATACCATATAGAATTCAACCGCCCTAGAAATTTTAATCTTTTTTCAATTCTTGGGTCAGTAAAACCATCATCAACCCAACTTCAGATTGCTGCAATATTTCAACCACAGCTTCCTTTGATGGGCAATTGTGATACGAAACCAGCCAATTTACTGACTAATTCAGCCCGTCTTCAGCGTACGTTTACTTGGATCATTTGGACCATCGTATTGCGGGAATTGACAGCTATTACAATTCGAGCTAAACACCACTCTGCAGCTTGGTACTTAGCTCGACTTAGTGGTTCATCCATGGACAACATATTTGGCAAATCTGTATCTGAACTTCGACATACCCAGCTTACATGCCTCTTTGAGACGTTGTATTGGACATCTACACCATTAGAGACAGCCCATGCAATCGCATTTCTTCGTATTCAAGATCGATTGCATTCACCTGGTGTAGCCATTTTTGTAAAGCGTGAGAATCGGCTTATTCAAGAAATCAATCAAAGAATTGGAGCTGAGTACGTTCAAAGTAAAGAGCTGTGGCTTGAAAGGTCTTGGGGGCGTGCAAGTCATGAATGGAGTCGTAGTGTGCAATGGGACCCTTTATTTTGGTCAGTCGCAAATCAGTTGATGCTTGATGATGGAAATAATCGGATAACCTTTTGCCCTGAAAATACGGCAGCTTACTCAGATCAAATAACTCGACTTGAAGTTCTTGAGCTATTAAATGCACAGAGCAATGCCGTTGCTGATGTAGTCGTACAGGCTACCAAGGAAATCACGGAGCTTAAAATCAAACCTAAAGTGGCTGTATCGATAGCAACATCAACGGACCTGATTGTGCAAACTACAGCAGCAACACAAATGAACTCACCTGTAATTTCTCGACTACCACGAGCAAGGCTAGTATTGCCGCCATCTACAGCTTCTACAAAAAATTTAAAAGGGTCAATTCCAAGTCAAGATAACACCACCAGTAGCACAACTCCATCGTTGTCATCTAAGCAATCAACTCGCAATGTGTTGAGATTATTGCAGCTTCAAAAAGCTCAAATAAGGTATTTAACCTTCACAACAAAGAGCGAATGCTAACATTGTCTAGAGAACAACAAGGAAAGGAACAATGCGACAGTGGAAAGCAATTTCAACGTTCTCAATCGGTGGAGCCACCAAAAAACAGTCTTATTGTACATCCTCTAACATTTTCTGGCCAAAATTCATCAGATCTGCAGCTCAAACTATTAAGAAAGGCAATAACCATGAAAAATGTACCATTGAGGCATAAAGAATTTGAAATCAAAGATAAAGTAATATCCAAAGCGGCAAAACAAATAGTTAAAACCATACTCCTCAAAGAAACTGCTGTGCAAACAAGTCATCAAGAATCGCAGTCGCTAACGATACAGCCTGAAGCTAAAGTATTAACTGATGGTTCTACCAACACATTAGCAATTGACACAACTGAAGAGATGATTCAGACAGAATTACCTGGTGTACCAGATATTGCTCCAGTGTCACAGCCACCACAAGCACAAAAGTTATCGACTCGATTCCCTGTATTTATTCAACTTAAACAAACAGAGCGAGAAGAATATCTTCACATCAATGATATTAAACCACAGTCAATAATCGAGCCTAGTCCACCGAAAGCAACGAGCTCCAAACAAGTTGATACTATTGTTCAAGCTATTGAAGTTATTCCAATTGCAGAAAGCAAACATACCACCAATGTATTGGATTCTTTGGAAATAGCATACGACGTGATTCAACGGACAGAAGAAATTGCAACCTCAGAAAGCAAAAAGGACTCTCGAACAAACGATAGATCTTTACACAAGACAATTGAACAGAAAAATGGTCGACCACTCGAGAGATTTTCATCGATTAAACTCCAAATGGATGACCTACGCAAGAGATTACTTGATATTGAGCAGTTTGCTAATGCCATAGACGTAGAGTTTTCAGAATCACACAAGGTATGAAATATACAACATCTTTAGCCAGGAACCAATTGTAGATGATGGAGCAAATTGAAACTCGAAAAAATGCCATGACTTTGAATTTGAAAACATCTTCTATCGGAGAGCAAATAGAGGAGCTTGAGTCTTCTCATCAACACCTACAAGACGAACTTACACTAACAAAGTATTCACGAAGTGATTATGATATAATAATTCATCGTAGGAGTAAATTGAATAAATCAATTCCACCAGTCCATCCGAGTGCCGTAGCTCAAGCTGCTGCTGTTAACGTTGCAGACGCAAAGTATGTATTTCCATCTCCCATTCTGATTACATTGAATAGGACTTTGCTTTCTCGTCTTGAAGCATCTATTAAGCAAAAGTAAGCAACAAATGCAAGCAAGAATATGCATGAAGCAATTGTACAATTATCCATATTTACCCAATGTATGCTCTATAGTAATGCATAAGAACAACTCTGGACAAGATAGGTACCTGTATATCGCTTCGTATAGTGGTTTTGTTGACACGATGTGTTGTATAAGAAATGTTTATTTAATTAAGCTATTGATTTACGATGATGGAAGGTCAAGTGAATTTTGGCATTGACCAGATTGCATTCGAGCAATTGTTGCTACTAATTCTTTCAAAACAATTTGCTGACTCGACATTGTTTCTTCCATCGAACTTAATACCGAATGAACACGATATACGTAAATCGCCAAAAATATGACCACCATCCACGGGAACACTAGAAATAACGTGTTAGCATCATATCTCAAAATACTTGCACGTACAAATGGGCATTATATTGCGTTTGACTACTTGTCGTCGCACAGGATGTGGTTTAGATCCATGTGTTACAGAATTTGTTGGTTTAACTTCACTGGTGTTTGGATTTGTGCTAATTGCTCTGGTCTTTTTACGTGGAGATGACACCTTCTTTGGTGAAAGTGGTCGTGCTGCTGATCCAGCGGGATATGGTGGTAATCCTTCTGGAGTCATTGCCTTGTTAGCCATAGCAATCCATTCAAGCATTTTAGTTTTACACTCAGACTTGGCTCTAGACTCAATTGTGCCTCTCCACATAGTAGATTTTGAAAATACAACCTAATCCATCAATTTAAACATTAAGAAGGGTCAAGGATATATACCCGAATTTGAACAAACAATTCACATGAATCATCTGAAAGTTTTTCCAGAATCCAACGATCCTCAACAGCAAAGTAATCACCATAAGGAATATCCCCAAGACGTGTTGACGTATCAAACAAATACCCATCATTTTCAAGGGGTTTTCGCACTTGAAACTATACAAGCAACAAAAATGTGGGCAAAATGAAGAATAAACAAGTACAATACCACATTCACCCGGGTGCTTTTGGGACCTATTGGGGCATCAACTGGTAATACAAAATTAGCTGTGCGAGTTTGGCCTGTACATGCTTAATTAGTCACAATTGCAACGAGTATTATTTACTCATATTTTCATCAGGAGTAGACCATGGATCACACTTGATATCTGTGGCCCCTTTGCGTCTGTGACAAGCCACTGAATTAAAAGAACAAAGAGCATTACCTTACCTATTGAATTCAACCAAACCAAAGATGGGGTTATCAGTGAAAAAATTGTTGACAAATGCTTCAACTGAGATTGGAAATACGTACTTCATAATATCATTCATAGGCGTTGGATCTTCAGTCATCATCGGGATAACTCTCTCTTTGTTTTCTTCTGTAGTTGCAGCTTCTGCAGCTTCATTAGGAGGTGAAATCGGGTTTATTTCAGCCACCGATTCACTAGCATTACTTGATTCACTTGGTGTTGTAATTCCCAAGCATTTATTCCGCAGTAGTACAAGCAAATCATACAATTGGTCCCTACCATACTTAGCAGCTGCTATATCAACTTTCGTACCTATTATTGCCCCAAAAAGACGTAAATGTATACTCT
>JNBS01000444.1:0-23257 GCA_002081575.1 Thraustotheca clavata | reverse complement strand
TATAGTGTTGTATACATAAGGTTAATTAGCGTTACAGGCAATGTTCTTACACCATTCATTACATTTTACATTGTATAGTGTTCGATGTATACAAATATAAAGTTATACAAATATGTACAGAAGATACAATACAGCCATTCCACATATTCTCATATCCTCGATCATATTAAATCATATTGGCGTTACATCAGACAAAATCTAGTTCTTGAGCATATCATAGCTGCTTTAAACTTTACACTATTCTTACAAGAACTCAACCGCATAGTGTGTACGTCCATTAGAGTTTATAAGGTTAAGCTCACCCAAACAAAATCATGCTTTCTATCTCTGGAACGTATTCCTACTGGTGCAGGCCAAGTATAAATTATTATGGGAATCAATTTAGTTGATACAATTCTTTAAGTAAAATTATAAGATGTATATTATGTAAATCATCTAATACATGGCATATTTTTATTACACCTTGCTATACTGTGTATAACATGGTATAAAAATGTTTTTTGGTGCTACGCAGTGGATATGATGAAAATTACAACTGCTAGTCTTAATTTACCCTACCGAAACTCTACATGGTGCGTGTGCTCTGAAAGCACCCTCTGCATCAATAACATGACCTTGAGTGCTTCAGTTACAACTAAAGACAGGGGGAAGTTTGATTACCTGGAGAAACTCGTCTTGAAAAAAGAAACTTTTGGGTGAAAGCACACACATCTCAAGCATAAATTTTAGTACTTTCATCGCATATATACTGAATGCAAGCCATTATGTTGCGTACTTTAGATACTGAGTATATAATCAAGCGAAATTAATGTTTCAACCTACTGCGCGTATAGCAAACATCTTAATGCTTTATACAAGTACCTAAACCATCCAAAAAAAATTCTATAGTCACGATTCCAAGAGAAGTTTATCAGTTAAAAACTGTGTGAGATGGAGACTCTATTTGAAGAAGACATGCAACAAGTCGAAATCGAGAATGAACATTGTACTGAAAGCCATACGAATGATAAAATCATACTTCAGCATTTACGGCACATACTAACCCTTGATCGTCCCAACTATGAGCAAGATGAGCCTGAAATGGACAAATTTATCGATGAATTATCATTATGTCTTCATGACCCAAGAACAAATCCGACACCCCCACCACCTCCTCAGGGTAATTCTATCCCGTTGATGTATTTCTTATCAAGTAGTCCAACAAACACGAGAAGAGATTGCTGCTGAGCGTGAAAGAAAAGCTCAATTATTAGATGAAAAATGGCAAGCAACACTAAATCGATTTGAAGCTGCTCAAACTAAAGTTCAGCTCAAAATAAGCAAACAAAAGGTACAATAACACTCTCCATGTACTTTCTACCTAATATATAAAGGAACTTCTTGATGCTCAAGAAGATAAAGAACTCTGTTTTCAACCAAAAATTGATCAACGTAGTCGTCGTATTGCTCATGAATTTCCAAGTTTTATGGAGAGACAAGCATCAGCTATAGCATGGAGGTATCTATCTCAATGAATTCGTTGTCTTAACACAACTAGGAACAAACATATTGAAGATGAACGTATTCAAAAGCTTCTTGAGGTACTATTAATTGCATCAAGTTGAATATCATCTCCAAAACACAGGAAGAGCTCACATTAACATCCAAGCCCAATGCAGTTCCTCCATGTCTCTGTGGTGGGACAACACCAAACCATACCAACTTATGCCGTCAATTCCAAGCAACATATTCATCAACATCGTTCCCAATTCACAAGAAAACAGCAAGAATGAAGCGTAGTGTGGACGATATGTTTGCTTATGTAATGAATCTCTTCTTATCATATAGTAAATATCTCTCTAGGCCCAAGCCAAACATCTTCGTCAAGTTGAACGAATGCTTGCATTACAAGAACAAGAAGCAATGGAAGCCACATTTACTCCCAAGTTAAATCCTCGTTCAAAGAAGGTATATTCTCTTTCTTTTCCTTCTCATTCAATGAATGAGTAGATCTATATGGCAATGGTTCAAGCAGGAAAACGACGTTCACATCGAGGTAGAATTATCAAGTAGTATATTTAAAAGAGAGATTTGGTAGAAGACAACAATAATCAAGCAATGACCCCATCATTTCAGCCTCAAATCAATGCGAAATCCCGTGCTTTGCTTGCAAATAACCCATCGTCTTCCAAGAATGTCTTTGATCGTTTAGAAGATCATGCAGAAGAACGTCAACTCAAGCTTGCCCAAAACAACATTGAGCTTGTGGATTCAAGCACTCGTAATGTTAAACACATTGGGAAAAATGACTTGCAGTTGCAGCGCATCCTCATGTCCCCTAAGGTGGGATCTATCGTCTTTTTCACCTGAATTCATCATCCATCAGGCTAAAGGAGGAGCATCTCCTTTGACCAAGATAATTTTGGATGATAGTGTAGATGTCTCGTCCATTTTGAGTAATTTTACATCGGATATTGCTCAACCTCAAGTCCTCAAGCAAGAAGGAACGATTAAAGGACCTATGTACGATGGATATGAAGGCAATAAACATCGTTTTATACGATAATTCATTGTCGATATTGAATGCATTGTTGTTTTGAATGGATATATTTTTGTTAATGAGACACAAGTCCAAACCTAAGAGAAAGAAGAAGCTGTTTGGACTTGAGATGAACCCATTGAACACTGAAACACACATTTCGAGCACGAGGAGGTAGTCATTTTCGTTAAGCTCAAAAAGATTATATTTCTGAGATTGTATATCTTTTGTTCCTCTTCATGCTACGAATGGATATTTAGCATCCGGTGGATTTCTTTGTGGCCAAAATCAATGCCACAATCAAACCATACAAACCCAAAGCTTCAGCGAAAATCAAGATCAAAATCATCCCGACAAACAACTTTTCTTGTTGGCCCACAGCACGTACACCAGCATCACCAACAACGCCAATAGCCATACCGGCAGCCAAACCACTCAAACCACAGCACAAACCAGCGGCCAAGTGAGCAAAACCGGTGTACGAACCATACACAGTGTCTTTGCCATTAGGAACATCAATCGATCCTTGAATAATCACGGCAACAATCAAACCGTAAATACCCAACACACCTGCCATAACAACAGGAATAATGTTACGCATGACCAATTCAGGACGCATGACACCCATCGACGAAATACCAACGCCAGATTTTGCCGTACCATAAGCAGCACCCAAATCTAATCATATAAATTACATTCCTTCATACAAATAGATTCCTACTGGCAAAGACTAAGGCAGAAGTCACGCCCATAAAACCGAAGAAAGGAGCGGACGTTGGGCACAATTCAGTGGCGGCGAGAAGCGTCGAAATCATCACTCTGCAAATTCGAAAGTGACTGCACCGGACGGACGCTACTAAAATAAAATAAAACCGCCCACCACTTCCATACAAATTTTAAATTAATTAACGAATTTACGTTACAACTTTTTTTATTTCCTCTACAAATTAATCGCACTTGCCACTCACCTAACCCCGCAACCGAACATTTTTCAATATCAATTTTAAAAGGTTTATTTGCAATTTACATAATTAATAACAAGTGTAGTTTCTTTTTAGAATTCTTAACAGTTTCTTTTTTGCAAAAATAACAATGCATTCTTTTCTATTATTAGATCTTATTTGGACGATGATTTAAGAAGTGCAACAGCAGCAATGCCAATGCCAAGAAGAGCAACACCAACACCAGCTAAAAGGGTTGATTTATCACTCGAAGTTGATGCTTTCTTGGGAACAATCGACACAGATCGATCAAATACAACTTCACGGTCTTCATGAATTGGCATGGCAATACCACGGTCATGTTGATCCAATACATCCACAACAAGACCAAGAGATTTCATTTTGGAATCTTGGGCCATGTGTACAGCATCAATTAGACTTGAATCAGAAGAAATTACTGCAATATCTCCTTCATCATCTTCGTATTTCAATCGAATGTTGGTAGAAGGAGGTAAACCCATCTTGGAACGAATTTCAGACTTGAGAATTTCAAGAGAATCAGGACGAATACGAATACGATGAGTATGACCCATTGAGTCTTTGATCTTGAACAAATATTGACCTGATAGTGTCGAGACTTGAGTTTGATCTCCACTGATTACAGAGACAGAATCGCCAATTTCAGAATATGCATTGGCTAAAGGATTGTGGACTGCAATTGTTGTTGGATTTATTGCTCCACCTTCAGTACGTTCAAAATCTTCAATTGTGCCAACAGAACAGGTTTCATCATAGTCATCATTCATACCCATTTCTTCTTGCATTGCCATGGCGGATTGCCAAAATGTTCGCCATTCACTTGCAGCATTTTGTGGTGAATTTGAACCACTGCCATCATTTGCAAATTGACTGTAACTTAAACACAGTACATCAGCCATACCCACAACACGTTTAGTTGATGGATCGACAATTGGTACAAACAATTCACGGGTTTCTTTCATGTGATGAAGTCCTTCAAGGATACTTGCTGTAGGAGGCATCGTTAAAGGATGTGGTGTCATAACTTCAGCAACACGAGTGGTTTCTGCAGATAAAGATCGAGCAATTAATTTACGTAGCAAGTCTTTCGGTGTGACCATACCAATGATATCCATGCCATCCATAACCACAGCAGCAGTACGAGAAGATCCCATCATTTTCGCAGCTTCTCTCACTGGTGTATCAACACCCACAAGTGGTGGTGGCATGTTTTTCTCAACAGCCATGGCCACAGTCGGTCTTCGCATTGCTTCAATCCACTTGGCAGCAGTGTCTTGATGACCAAGGCCTCGTTGGAGTTCGGAAGCAAACGCATCAGCAGAAGCTTGGGCTCGTTCCATGACTGAAATTGCATCATGAAGACACTTGGAAATATCAAGCATGCCACTCACTTCACCTTGAGCATCTACTACAGGAAGATGCTTGAAATGGCCTTGTAACATCAAATTCAATGCATCAGTAGCTGGATCATTTACACTCACACAAGTAGGAGACTCAGTCATGACAGAGGATACATGACACGTTGCTGGATCAATATCCCGAGCTAATACACGTCGAGTGACATCCGTGTCTGTTAAAATACCAACGAGTTGACCCGAATTATTGACAATATTGCACGCCTCAACTCGAGCACGACGTAGAACCACCGAAGCCTCAGCTACAGTCATTGTATCTGGCAAAATTGTGGCTTTAGTTGGGCGAAGAGCTGCTACTGTGGGAACTGGGCCAGTAGCAGACTTTTCTGGTGGGGATTCTACTTCATCAGGAGCAGAAAGTGTCATATCCCAAAAGGTTTGCCACTCTTGTCCTGAGCCCTTGGAGAATGATCCAAAGCTGAGACTCAAAACATCAACGAGACCAGCAATTTTTCCAGTGTCTTTATGCACAACAGGAAGATTTAAAAAGTTGTTTTCATGCATCAAATGCAATGCTTCCAACACTGAAAGCGATGGATCAATGGCTTCTGGGTTCTTTGTCATGACATCAGACACAGGAGTACTACTAATATCAAGACCACCACCAACAACACGTAAAAGCACATCTTTTGGTGTCAAAATCCCAATTAACTTTTGCTGGGCATTCAACACAAGAGCTGCTTTGCGAGTAGATGCCATTTGTCGAGCAGCTTGTAAAATTGAATCAGTAGCAGAAAGAAGTGGTGGCATGTAGTGAGCATCCGTATCAAGAATGGATTGTACCGATGGTGACATGATGCCTCTTGCAGTGTCATCGAGACGTCGAATTGCATCGTAGAGGCATTTTTGAATTTTAAGCATACCACTCACTCGGAATTCACCGTCAACCACAGGTAAATGACGGAATTTTCCTTCCAACATAGTAAACATTGCATCCATTGCACTGTCAGCCTCTTGGACAAACGTTGGGTTGGCTGTCATAGCATCAGCAACTGTAATAAATGATGGATCATTGCCCAAAGCCACCACTCGACGGGTGACGTCTGTGTCTGTCAAAATACCAAGAAGACCACCTTCTCGAGATACGACTAATGCAGCATCCACTTTATCTCCTTTCATTGTATTTGCAGCTTCTCGAACACTTACATCTGCTAGAATGGTCAATGCAGGCGATGGACGAAGTTTGGATACTGGACGAACATCTCCAGAGCTTCTCTTTTCATTCTTTTGATGCAATGAGCTTCTCTTCGAATGGATACTATGACCACTTATGATAGAAGAATTGCCATCATCATCCACTTCAAGCGAGGATTCCCAAAAGGCTTTCCAATCGGCTGGATCACCCTTAGCAAACGAACCATAGGAAAGTGATAAAACATCAATCAAACCAAGTACTTCAGGCTCAGTAGATGATCGTAATACTGGAAGATGTAGACTCTTAGTGTCATGCATGGTGTGCATTGCATCAACAACTGATGTAGCTCCATAGACTACTTGAGGAGCACTGATCATAACATCGCACACTGCAGTTGTATGAATAGGTCGACCCTTTGCCAGCACATTGGTAAGCATTTCAGCAGGTGTAAGCATGCCCATAAGATGACCACGTTCATTGACAACAAGTGCAGCACGTTTAGTATCGGACATAAGCTTGGAAACAGCAAAGATGGAAGTGTAAGGAAGGACACGAGGAGCTGGGACAGTGTCATTTTCAATGATGGAAAGCACGTCTGGGGAAAAGAGCCGCTGTGCCATAGGACCAAGACGTTTAACAAGTTTTGTGTTTGATGCTAGTTCTTTGGCAGCACTCTTTGTAGTTGATTCAAGCTTTCGAATTGCATCATATAAACACTTGGCAATATGCAAAATACCAACAACCATGCCGTTGATATCAACCACTGGAATATGACGAAATTTCCCTGCAAGCATCGTTGACAAAGCATCAATTGCAAGATCATCTTCAGTCACAAACTGAGGATTTGGAGTCATGGCAGCAGAGATAAGAGTTGTTTCTGGAGATTTGTTGACTGAAATTACTCGTCTTGTCAAATCTGTTGAAGTGACAATACCAACAAGAGCTCCAGCACCAGACACAACGAGTGCTGCATCAGCTTGTTGACGCTCCATCGAACGAGCTACTTCGCGAACAGAGCTTGTATCAAGCACAGTCATAGCTTTGGATGGTCGTAAGCTCGACACAGTTCGAGTTGATTGTACCAAAGCAGCATTACTTGGGCCTGTGAGCAGTGGGGTTGGAGCAGCTTGTTCGAGTTGGAAAGTTGTGTTCCAGAACTCTTCCAATTTGTCACGAGAGTCTCCATAAACGATGCTAAAGCAACCATAACTCATTGTCAAGACATCAACGAGGCCGACAACAGAGCCATTATCAAGAATGATAGGCAGGTTCAGTACTTGCGATTCATGCATGATTTGCATTGCTTCGAGGACATGCATATCTGGAAAGCCACATTCAGGATCTACAAGCATAACATCGCCAAGAATTGTTTTTTGAGGATCATTTCCAAGTGCAAGCACTCGAAGGACAAGTTCTTTAGGCGAAAAGAGGCCAACAAGTTTAGTGCCTTCAACCACCAATGCTGCCTTGCGCGAGGAAGCCATTAAATTTACTGCTTCAGCCACTGTAGTGTTCTTTGTCACAATAGGTGATGATGTATCGTTCTGGAGTAGTGATGCAAGTGTCAAGGAAGACGAAAACATCTTGTCCATAAGAGATCCTATCATGTTCTTCATTTGACCCTTCAATTGTTGCTCAAGGGATTGCTGTAGAGCTTCAGTTGCGTTGACAACTTGCTCCATTCGCTTAATAGCATCGAAAAGGCATTTACCAATATTCAAAATACCTACAACAGAAGATTGATCCACGACTGGCAAATGACGGAAATGTCCTTCATGCATAAGCACCATTGCATCCAAAGCACTATCGTTTGGGCTAACGTACTTAATATTTGGTGTCATCGCCTGGGATACGAGTGTAGTCTTTGCATTTAACTTTTGGGCTACAACACGTCGACAAATATCGTTGTCAGTAAGAATACCAACAAGTCCACCGTCATGGGCAACAACAAGAACAGCATCCGTTTGCTTGGATCGCATTAATTGACAGCACTCTGCGACAGAGGCACTTTGTACAATTGTATGAGCTGGAGCAGGTCGCAAACTAGACACAAGTGCAGGTTTGGATTGGAATGATACAACAGAACGATCTGTTCGTCGGGATAACTTTGATGTACGTGAGAAGCCCGAGGCACCACTGATTGTCGAGTTTACTTCATCAAAATCCGAGTCGTGATGGAAGGAAGCTTGAACGAATTGAGTAAGTTGATTGCCATTGTGGTCATCATTTGAGAATGCATGAATTGCAAGGGTAAGAACATCAGTAAGACCCACAACAATGCCACTGTCATTTACAATGGGGAGGTTCAAAAATTTACCATCGTGCATAATGTGGAAAGCATCCATGATAGTGGTAGAAATTGTAGCTGAATCAGGATCACGTGTCATGACTTTTTCAACTCGTGTTGTTGCAAGATTAAGTCCAGGTGCGATCACACGAGTCATTACGTCCTTTGGTGTCAGAATACCCACCAAAGCACCATCCGAGTCAACAACTACAGCAGCCTTACGTGCATTAGCCATTTCCATAATAACATTTGCTAGTAAGTCATCCGGAGATACAAGAGGAGGCAAAGAATCCCGAGCAATCACATCGTGTAGAGTTGGTGATGATATTTTCTCGAGCATTGGGGCCAAGAAGGCCATGGCTGCACTACTGACATTGAGATCTTTCTTCAAAGCAACAGATTGGGAATGTGCATGCTCTAAACGACGGATAGCATCATGCAAGCACTTTGCAACATTCAGTAGACCAACAACAGCACCAGAAGTTCCATCGATTACAGGCAAGTGACGGAATCGACCTTGAAGCATCGTGTTTAATGCTTGAGTGGCTTTGTCAGTCGAGGTGACACAACTTGGATTTGGTGTCATGACAGAGGACACTTTAATTGTAGCAGCATCTAAACCCTTACCAACAACACGACGGGTGATATCAGTATCAGAAAGAATGCCTTCAAGCCCTCCTTTGGTGTTGACTACAAGGACCGCAGCAGTTCGATTTGTTTTCATCACTCCAGCAGCTTCCTTTACACTGATCATCGAGTCGACTGTGACTGCTTTAGCAGGACGCAAACGAGCCACAGTTCTAGAGACATCATCGTTTTCTTGAATAGCTGCAGGCTTGGCGGATGATTTGGAGACCTTCGATGCACGAGATACAACAGAAAAGGCTTGGGATGAAGCGTTCGAATCATTCGAGTTACTGCGACCTCGGCGAGTAGGTCGTTCAGGTTTAGTCACCACTACTTGCGAGCCCACTGGAACAAGAGCTTGAGTTGCCACAGGAACAAGAGCTGTTGGTGCTGCAGATACTTGTGCAGTGGCTACAGGTTGAGCTGCTACAACGTTTGAAGAATTGCCATTAAGAGGCTTTGAAGCAGCTAAAGTCACAGAGTTGACTGGTTTAGGTGGTGACTGAGCCTTAACTCCCTTTACTCCAATTGATGGTGTGGTGGAAGCAGTTGTCGCGACTGGAGCAGCTACTACTGGATTTGATGGCACGGAAGTTGCAACTACAGGGGCAGATATTGCAGGTGCAGCTACGACTGTCGGTGTAGATACAACTGGAGCTGATACTATAGGTGTTGACACTGCAGGAGTGGATTTGACAGGAGCAGCAACAACGGGGGTAGAGATAACAGGAGTAGACACAGCAACAGGAGTTGCAACAGCGGCAACTGATCTACTTTTTCCTTTGACAGGAGTTGTTGCAACAACAGGTGCCGACACTTGAGGCTGTGGTTGAGCTGCTGCAACTGGAGTAAATTTTGGAGAAGGTGGAGTTAATGCTTTAAACTTTGCACGTCGCTTTTGAACTGCATCAAGTTCTGTTTGAATCGAAGAGCATTTTTCAAATTGCTTGTTTCGCATTGCTTGTTGCAATGCAGCCGATAGTTGAGCGATTTCCATATCCATTTCCTCGGGAGTTTGTTTGGTTTTGCGCATAGCCACAACCTTATCTAATCGGTCATGAATTTCTGCACAAGCATCAAATTGACGATTCGCCATTGCTTGATCAAGTTCTTGCTTTAACTTTTCAATTCTTTCATCCAACTCGGCGGGATCAAGGTCGGACAAATCTTCTGGCATTGATTTTCGATACTCTTCCAATGCATCCAACTTGACCTGGAGTTGCGAGCACTCTGCATATTTCTTTTGTCGAGCTAATTCATCCATTTCAGCATGAAGGGCAGCAATTTCAGTGTCAACTTCTTTTGGTGTACGTACAAGCCGACGAGCTTCGATCGTTGCATCCAAATCCTTTTGCAAAGCAGTACATCGATTAAACTGCTTTTTTTTGGCAGCTAGGCTAATTTCAGCTTCAATTTCCTTGATTCGAGCATCAAGTTCTTTTGGCCCAATTCCTGCGAATGGGTGTAATAAATCGCGTTGTCGAATAACAAAACCACGGGCAATAGCTTGGATTTTAATTGCAGCAGCCACGCGTTGGCGATGAATGATAATGAGCTGAAGATATTTCATTCTTGCAGCATATCCTCGAGTCATTTTCATAATCATATAAGCAGCTGAGCGAAGCACACGAAGTTTCTTTTGTGCTCGCCATGATCGTACAGTGCTTTGAATCATAATGGCACACTTTCTTCGCTTCCATGTGTGATATCCACGTTGCAGCGTTCTTGCAGCTGCAATTTCTCGTAGTAATTTCAGTCTCTTGAGTTTTTCAGCAACAGATCGCTTTAGGAAGATTTTAGTTGCACCCATTTGCCATTGATCTTTGCCTTCATTGAGCATTTCTGAAATCGTTGTCACGAGCTCATTAATATCTTCAGCAGCAGGATCAAGAGCCAGGAAATCATAGAAAAAGGTGTCATGCTCTTCACGCAAGCCAAACCCTTTTTGACGAATTTGAATTGCTTCCATCATACCAGAGTACTTGAGTTGTCGAACACATTGTGCACCATCCATATTCATAGGAGCCTTCTCTTCGTTAGGTTTAATGCATCGAATATATCGTGGTGTTGCTCGTGAAATTTTTGTCATGAGTTCTTGTAATTGGTATCGAAATTGTGCACCTACAGAAGCTTCACGTAGTGTACGAGTTTTCTTGTTATCTGTAGCGGGTAGTTCCGATGGACGTCTTGTGATGTTCGAAGGCTTGGCAGAAACACGTCTCGAAACTGCTTCAGTGGATTGAAGGCTGTTTTCGACAATAGTATTAAGCCATACACAGCCTGATTGTTTAATAAGTTCTTTCATATCATCGTTCAAGTCATCATTGTTCTTGTCACTGAAGCCACTTGCATCATAAATTACATCACCAGCATAGTGACGAATACCAAAGCTGTAAGCAGCATCAACTTTGGGTTGAATGTATGATTCATGCCCAGTATTTCCACCAAAAGTTGCATGAAGATAGCTGACAAACTTTCGGTTAGCTTCTTCACCTTTAGTGCGCCATACATCATCAAGAGCAATGAAAACACCAGGCTTTCCTTGTGGTTTGCCTTCAAGCAGCTCTAAGGTTGTTTGGTTGTCTTGAAATTTAATATGAGTCCAATCGATGCCTTCTTTGGTATATTCTTCTTGCTCAACCTCGAGCATATGCTGATTAAAATGACGTTGAAGCTTTTCGTTGGCAAAGTTGATGCAAAGTTGTTCGAATGTATTCCAGTCAAACTTTTCAAATCCATAGATATCAAGTACACCGATGAAGCTCCATTTTCGTGATGGCTCGGAGATTGTTCGATTAAGTTCTGTCACAAGCCAAAGAAATAGAGATGAGTAAATTGTTTTGGCCAATGCATCTCTCTTATCACGGGCCTGGTCAGCATTTTGTGTCTGAATAATAACTTTGCCACCAACAAAAAGTTGTCTGTTGCATAGAGCATTGACAAGTGCATCGTGGGATACTTGAAGAAATTCGGCAATCCACTTGATCGTCTCAATTGTAGTGGCATCTTTTGGTACACAAGTTTCTTGTTCAACTTTAAAATCAAGGTTGCCCAAATGCAAAATTGCAGCCTAGATATTCATGTCAAATTTACATCAAAAGAAATATTACATACAAGCAATGCAAAGACATAATCTTGATGCTCTTGTGAAATACCAATATTGTTCAAGCATCGCATTGTTATTTCGAATTCTTGCTTGTCAGATCTAAACATTAAAGATGAGTACAAAATGTTAAATGCAAACAAATGTACTTGGCAGGAATAGTAAAGCATTGACTCTTACGCAAATAATCGTAGTCTTCAGGACGTGTAAGATGCAATTTTTGCTTTGTAGCTTCATCAGCACCAGCAAGAAACTGGTAAAAAATATGATAATTGCGTTCACCGATGCTTTGTGTCACAATTCGCGTTTTTTCAAGCAAAAAATTCATAATTTCAGCTCCACTGATCTTGCCTTGAATATCAAATTGAATTTCAATGAATTTACCAAATCGAGACGAGTTATCATTTCTCAATGTTTTTGCGTTTCCAAACGATTCAAGCAATGGATTTGAATCCAATACTTTTTGTTCAAGTGATCCTTCAATGCTATTTCCATTGCCTTGTCCACTAGCAACTCGTGCTAAATATCGCATGATTACTTTTGTAGTTTCCGTTTTGCCTGCACCACTTTCACCACTAATGATAATTGATTGATCACTAGGGCGTGTTGCATCCGAGTGAATCAATTCTTCGTATGCAGCTTTGACTGTAGCAAATACATGAGGTTTGTTGCCTCCGCTTGTCTTATGGTACATATCCATGGTTGCGTCGGAATAAATGTCATCAATAACACGATATGGGTTGATACTAATAAGAATCGGCCCAACAAACGTGTAAATCAAGTCATGCTCGTACCGAGCGTGCAAACTTCGCAGTAAATTATCCTCGGAAAGATCACTAAGCGTGAGCAAGTCGTCTATCTGCCAGGATAAGTCAGCATTGCTTTCTCTAGCGATCTTGGCCTTCTTAAGCCGTTCACGCTTGCCTGTCTTCCCCTTGGCCTTCTGCATTCGCTCCCACTTTCCAAGTGAAGTATTGAATGAACACACAAACGCGCACTTTTTTATCAGATCTTATTTTGTATTGATTTTCGTATTGAAGTACAAGAAATTGGAATTTTATTACATCCAATCGGATCATTAGAGTAGGGATAGATGGTCATGGCGATGACCTTGAGTACACTGTATAAAAGGCAGCAATGGGATTAGCTATCAGTCGATGGCAACACTGTTTCAGTGCTGAGGACAGTTAGCAGCGTGACATAGAACGTGAACGCCACATGAGTTGACTGTGAGTGGCCAGGGTTCAGTCAAAAATTCTTGACTCAAAATGTCATTTTGGAAATGTTGAATCTCTTGACTTGTAAATAACATGTTTCTTTTTTTGTCAAGAACATTCTAATTGGGTAAAATGAAGTAGCATCATTAACATGTAAAGAACAAGGTTTGTTTTTGCTAAGAAAACAAGAATAATTGAAATATCACTTTAGGCCTTGCTAGTACTGAGATGTAAAGAATACGATTCTTTTCTTGTTTGTTAATAGAAGATGAAATTTCAATGTAGTTTTACATATTATAATTGTTGACATGTAAAGGGTATGTTTCTTTTCGAGTTAAGAAAAGGTGATTGGTCGATTGGAACCTGTCCCACAGGGAACCAGTTAATATAAAAATTTGTATGGAACCATTTAAAGAGTTGGTTCACGTGAATGGCGGACGAGAAGGATCGCATCAGCCTCACATCCGCAGGGACGCACTTCGATTCGGATTTGTATGGGGATAGCGGCAAAGATAAGTTTGAAGGCTATTCTCGTACGTTAGACGATGAAGAAGAAGTAAAAGAAGATCGACGAGGAGGAAAAATGACATCAAATGATGGTTTAATCGATGAAAATTATAATCCGTTCGAAGACAAGGAACGACGAGAAGCGAATGGTTCGGGAATCATCAATACAAAGATTATTGATCGAGATAATGCATATACGAAGCGTCGATTTGATCGTATGCTTTCACCTGAACGACAGGATGCTTTTGGGGGAAAGAAAGATGGCAGTGCAAAGAGTTATCGTGAAATCATGCACAATCAACAACTTGATGCTGAACGTGAAGAAGTAATGAACAAAATTCGCAAAAAGCGACAGGAAGAAGAGGATGCAATGACTGAAGCTGCAGCTAAGAAGAAACGAAGACGTTGGGACGATGCCGGGTCTTCAAATGCTGAGGGTGCAACCACAGAAGAAGAAACTTCAGAATGGGATCGATCGGACTCTGAAAGTCATTCTAAAGATGCATTAGCTGAAACACCAGTAGCTTCACGATGGGATGCTACACCTGCAGCTACCCCAAAAAAGAATCGATGGGATGAAACACCAGCTCCAGCAAGTACATCTGCCTCTGCATCGGCTCCTACTGCATCAAAATGGGATGAAACACCACAACCATCTCGTTCAAGTGATTATGGTGGTGTGACTCCTACACCAGGACGTAAACGCTCTCGTTGGGATGAAACCCCGATGAACGAAGCACCTGGAGTTGATCGTACACCTAGCAATGTTGCCATGATGACTCCTGGTGGCTCACATTTCTTATCACAACAAATTACCCCTGAAGTGGCACAACGACTTCGATGGGAACGTGAAATTGAAGAACGCAATCGTCCCCTTTCAGATGAAGAGCTTGATGCAATGTTTCCATCTTCAGGCTATAAAATTCTTGATCCACCAGCCAATTACATGCCTATTCGAACACCATCTCGCAAACTTTTGCAAACTCCAACTCCAGCAGGCCAAACTCCAGGCTTCTCCATGACTGCTTCGACTCCACTTGGTGCCTCAGAGTATGGATTAGCTGTGCCTCAAACTCCTTCAGGTGGAGATATGCCATTTATCAAACCTGAAGACTACCAGTACTTTGGAAAACTAATGGAAGAGGTGGATGATGAAACTTTAGACCCTGAGACTGTCAAAGAGCGCAAGATTATGCGTCTTTTGCTCAAGATTAAGAACGGCACACCACCTCAACGCAAGACAGCTCTTCGTCAGCTAACAGACAAAGCCCGAGAACTTGGTGCTGGTCCACTTTTCAACCAAATTCTTCCTCTGCTTATGGCCCCAACCCTTGAAGATCAAGAACGTCACTTGCTTGTCAAGGTTATTGATCGTATTCTTTACAAATTGGATGACCTTGTACGACCTTTTGTCCATAAAATTCTTGTTGTGATTGAACCTTTATTGATTGATGAAGATTATTATGCTCGTGTGGAAGGTCGTGAAATCATTTCCAATTTGAGTAAAGCTGCTGGTCTTGCAACAATGATTTCTACCATGCGCCCTGATATTGACAATTCAGATGAATATGTTCGTAACACTACTGCACGTGCGTTTGCTGTAGTTGCCTCGGCATTGGGTATTCCAGCACTTTTACCTTTTCTCAAAGCTGTTTGTATGTCGCGCAAGTCTTGGGAAGCACGCCACACTGGTATCAAGATTGTTCAACAAATTGCCATTTTGATGGGTTGTGCTGTGTTGCCTCACTTGAAGCATCTCGTTGAGTGTGTTGGCCATGGACTTACTGATGATCAACAAAAGGTTCGCACAATTACTGCATTGTCTTTGGCTGCTTTAGCTGAAGCTGCACACCCCTATGGTATTGAATCGTTTGATTCTGTCATCCGTCCACTTTGGAAGGGTATTCGTCAGCACCGTGGTAAAGGTCTTGCAGCTTTTCTTAAAGCAATTGGTTATATCATTCCTCTCATGGATGCAAACTGTGCTAATTACTACACTCGGGAAGGCATGGTGATCTTGATTCGTGAATTCCAATCTCCAGATGAAGAAATGAAAAAAATTGTACTGAAAGTTGTGCAACAATGTGTATCCACAGAAGGTGTGACTCCTACGTACGTAAAGAGCCATGTTTTACCAGATTTCTTTCGACACTTTTGGGTTCGTCGTATGGCCTTGGATAAACGCAATTATAAACAACTTGTGGACACCACTGTTGAACTTGCTAACTCTGTGGGAGCAGCTGAAATTGTTGGTCGAGTTGTTGATGATTTGAAAGATGAATCGGAACCATATCGCCGAATGGTCATGGAAGCCATTGACAATATCGTCCAAAATCTTGGGGTTACTGATATCAATACTGAACTTGAAGAAAAACTGATTGATGGTTTGCTCTTTGCCTTCCAAGAACAAACTGCTGATGACACAACTGCTCTCCTCAATGGGTTTGGTGTTGTTGTTAATGCACTTGGCTTACGTGCCAAGAACTATTTGCCACAAATTTGTGGTACCATCAAGTGGCGTCTTAACAACAAACCAGCTAAAGTTCGTATGCAGGCTGCTGATCTTATCGGTCGTATTGCTGTTGTCATGAAGACTTGTGATCAAGAACAACTTATGGGTCACATGGGCGTCGTGCTTTATGAATACCTTGGTGAAGAATACCCAGAAGTACTTGGTAGTATTTTAGGGGCACTCAAGGCAATTGTGAATGTCATTGGTATGACCAAGATGACCCCACCGATCAAAGATTTGTTACCACGATTAACCCCCATTCTCAAGAATCGACATGAAAAAGTACAAGAAAACTGTATTGATCTTGTTGGTCGAATTGCTGATCGTGGTGCTGAACTTGTCAGTGCTCGTGAATGGATGCGTATTTGCTTTGAACTTCTTGAAATGCTTAAAGCACACAAAAAAGGTATTCGACGCGCTGCAGTCAACACATTTGGTTACATTGCAAAGGCCATTGGTCCTCAAGATGTATTGCATACTCTGTTGAATAACCTAAAGGTCCAAGAACGTCAGAATCGTGTGTGTACGACTGTTGCTATTGCCATTGTTGCCGAAACATGTTCACCATTTACAGTCATTCCAGCTCTCATGAATGAATACCGTGTACCTGAACTCAATGTACAAAATGGTGTTCTTAAGGCATTTTCGTTCATGTTTGAGTACATTGGTGAAATGGGCAAAGATTACATTTATGCAGTGACCCCATTACTCCAAGATGCTCTTATGGATCGTGATCTTGTTCATCGACAAACTGCAGCAACAACCGTAAAGCATTTAGCTCTTGGTGTTGCTGGGTTGGGGTGTGAAGATGCTGTGGTACATTTACTCAACTTTGTCTGGCCCAACATCTTTGAAACTTCGCCTCATGTGATCGGTGCAGTGTTTGATGCAATTGAAGGGTGTCGTGTGGCACTTGGTGCCCATGTAATCTTACAATTTTGTCTTCAAGGATTGTTTCATCCTGCACGTCGGGTTCGTGAAGTGTATTGGAAAATCTACAATTCTCTTTACATGTACTCGCAAGATGCACTCACTCCTGCGTACCCGATGATCGAAGACGACAATGTCAACACATACACGCGAACATACTTGGCTTTAACCATTTAGTTTGCATAGTAAACCATAAAAAGTATTTCATTTCTAGTTATGTTTTCTAGGAGGAGCCATTTCAAGTTCAGTAGGTTCAATTTCAGACAATTCTTGATCATTCATTTTTTGCTTTGGTACAAGAGCATACTTTGATTTTTTCTTGAGAAAGCTATCTTGGATCTAAACAAAATTAAACTATTTAGTTACGATAGATAGTATACCCAGAATTGAAGAGCATTCATCAGGCAAGGGCAAGCAATCATGACAAGTACAAGTTCTGCGTGAGGATAGTTTTCAAGTGGCTTAAAGAGAATATCGCCAAAGAGTTCCAAGTCTGCATGAAACATAACAATAACACGACCAATGATGAGTTTGGTTAAGAGAATAATGACAAGCCACGATAGTAATTGAAGCAACCAAATTCTACAATAAACTTTAAGTTTTTCATCTCTATTGTATAAACATACTGGACTTGTACAGGGTCCCCATATTCACCTGGAATTTGGAGATGGGTCCATTTATAATATTTCTACAAAACTATAAGTCTACATCCCTTTAAATCATTACACAGCAAGACGAACAAGACCACGAAGCAGTAGCCAATTTAATAGTACTCCAAATGAAGTATCAAGTGTGAAATTAATGAAGTACATGGCACACTAGATGGTAAAAATTTCAATTTTTTCAAAACTACAGTAATCTACCTGATCAGCAGGATCCTTCTTTTGGCTATAGCCTACAAGAAAGATAGCAATCGCAATGTTAGCAGCATGAGCAACGCCAGCTCCAATAGCTTGTTTGCCAGCATCAAAGAGCCACACCTAAAACCCAAAAAATTAGAAATTTCAAGCTTTTATACAATACATACTTGTACAGGACGTCGTGGAGACTCTCTATATCGCTTTAGAACAAGCACAGACATTGCAATTAAGCCAAGAACAACTTGGACAAGCGATTCGAACACACCGCTTAGGAGACGACATGAACTCACCATGAGCTAAACACACACAACTTTATCCAATTCCAACCTATTGAAAATTTTAAGTTGTAATGGCAAGTTGGGTGTTTTTAGCTACTGGAAATCTAGTGATATATATAGACAATGGATGCATTACTAATTAAGTTCTTAATAAAAACATTTTTAGACGTGAGTAGAAGTCTGTGTAAGAATTGTAGCATCATCTTGAAGATTTGGACTTGTTTTTTCATCATCTTGTAGTTTTTCCATGTCATTTGAAGGTTTTTTAAGGAAATTATCTTGGATCCAGAATTGTAATCCATTCATTAGACATGGACAGGCGACCATGACTATGATAAGCTCAATATGAGGATGACTTGCCAGAGGTGTAAATATCCACTTGGCAATATCCCCTAATTGACGTTCAAAACAAAAAATGACTGTCCCAATAACAAGTTTTGTCGTAAAGATAATAACAATCCATGTTGTTAATTGCAATAACCAGATTCTACAAGATATTTAGATATATAATAGATATAGTATATACTTGATTTGAATTGGATTACCATAATCTCCTGGTACTTGTAATGATTGTATATTGCATTTATCCTACAAAACGAGATGAATATTTAAAATATGATAGATTCATACCGCAATAATTACAAGTAATTGTAAAAAAGCATAATTTAATAACACGCCAAACGTTGTATCCAATGTAAAATTCACAAAGTAAAAGGCACACTATGAAAGAAATTTCAATATGATGTTTATTCCAAGACGATACTTGATCTGCGTCTGTTTTTCCACGTGCAGCACTAGTCAGAAAGATTGCAATTGCCATATTTGCTGCATGTGCTGAAAAGGCCCCAATAGCTTGTTTTGATGCATCAAACATCCATACCTACATCAGTAAAAATGCTAATCTTCATCATATATAATATCATCTACCTTGACAGGTCGCATAGGTCTTTCTAAATACCTCTTTACAACCAAGACAGTCAATGCAAAGAGACCAAGACCCACTTGAACCAATGTATCAAAGCCACCACTTAACAACGTACATCTCTCTGTTGCATTATTCATGCTTAATGTGATCTTTGTAAGTAATTAGTTCAGTGACGAAAGCGATAAATTCGATCGTTTGATTGGTTGGTTAAACGTAACCAATTCTATAAATAACGTAGTTTAACATATACGTTTTAATTATTATCCGGTGTGTGGGTTGTTACGTATCCGGATAAGGCGAGTGGCGGGAGTTGAAATATTTTATTTGGATTCATTTGATTTTTATATGTAATAAAATAAAATATATTTAATTGGGGAGCTTCTGTCCACTCTTGTTCTTGCTCCATGACGGAGATACGACGGAAGATAAACCGCGGCTCACGTCGTACGGCGCGTGAAAATTACTTTGATATGGATAGTTTGGACGATGTACATGCAGCCCCAATGAGTGCAGGTACCCGTGCTTCGATGTTGCATCAGGATTTTCGAAAAAGCGTGAAAAGACTTGATTCGGCTCAACATGGAGGTGTTTTTGAACATTTACAACGTTTATTGGGTTTTCAATATGCAAGTATGCGAAATCAAAAAGAACATGTTGCTGTTTTACTTACGAATAAACAAACAAGATTGCATAATAAAGGATCAGCTGATCCAACTAAAGATGCATTGAAACAACTCCATACGCAAGTATTTACGAATTATACCAAATGGTGCAAGTTTCTTGGAGTCAAACCTCGTTTTGTTGGAAATAGTCAAGAAGCACAAATTGCACTTTATTTTCTCATTTGGGGTGAAGCAGGCAATTTACGCTTTATGCCAGAATGCTTATGCTTTCTTTACCACCAAATGGCAAGTCGATGGGAAAAAATTGAAGCTATGGGCCATAAACCAGAAATTTTACCTGCAGAAACAGCATTTCTTAATAATGTTGTCAAACCCATTTATAAGGTTGTCGCCAAAATGAATCCTGCTTTACAGAAATCAAAGAAAAATGGATCAACAACCACACCAAAAGCTCGGGATCACAAAAATGTTACCAATTATGATGATGTCAATGAGTTCTTTTGGCAACCAGAATGCTTAAAGTTTGATGAAACTAACGTTGCTCGCGCATTTGAGCGACGAGAAGTCAAGACTTTTAAAGAACGTCGATCTCTGCTCAATCCATTTTTGGCATTCTATCGCATATTCTTCTTCTTGCTTGTAATGCTTCATGTTCTCATTGCTATTGCATACGTTGGTGTCAAAACAAACAATGGTGATGGAGGTGGTTTCCGCATTTATGATAATTTCTTCAGTTCGGTCTACACTAATTTACGCAACCACACATTTTACAGTATTGCCAGCACAGTTGCTGGGCTAATGGCTTTGAAAGTCGTACTACAAGTGTGGATTGATGGTGCTTTGATCTTTAGCCACAAAATGTACGCCCTTGCCCTCTACGGGCGTTTGATTTGGCATTCTGTTTTTCTTGCATTGTTTTGCTGTATGATTTGTTCACCAAATGAATCAGATCCATTGTTTAAAAAGACATATTTGGATGCTGCTCCTATCTACATTGGTATTTATGCTATTCCAGTCGTTCTTGGGGCCATTTTGTCCATGTTTTGCAATGGTGTTTCCATGCCATGGCTTCGTGTATTGCAAGGTACAAGATCGCAATATATTGGCCGTGAAATGGGCCAAAAGTTTGGTGACTTTCTCAAGTACAGCATCTTTTGGATTCTATTGTTTGGTTTGAAATTTATTTTCAACTTACAACTTATGATTATGCCTTTGATGAACCCATCCATTGAGCTTTACTCTCTAACAGTCACCAGCACAACAACAACTCTACTCGCCAGTGACCATAACTTGCTTTTTATTGCTGCTCTTTGGGCTCCTACATTCCTTGTGTACATTTATGATACTCAAATCTGGCTTGCTATCTTCCAATCTATTATTGGTATGTACATGGGTTTCCGAATGAAGATTGGTCATTCTTCTCGTGTGACTCAATTCATGAAGAAATTACAAGGTGCTCCAGCATTGTTTGATCAAAAGATTGTATCTCGGGTTGCTCGTGGCATGATGGCTGCAAGTGCTGACGGTCAACCAACTTCTCCTGAAGTGCAAGCTCGACTTCGTTTTTCAGTTGTATGGAACGAATGTGTCAGCAGCTTTCGTCTTTCTGATTTGGTTGATGATCGGGAATCGGCCATTTTACAATACCAAATTTCTGTCAGTGGCCAAGTTGAAGATCCTGTGTTCCTTCTTGCTGGTAAAACGTCCCGTGCTTGTGATGTTATTGGAAACGTCAAGAATGCTTCTCGTTCTAAAATTCAAAAAGATTTGGATAAAGAAGGTTTGACCAACGTCACAATCAATGCAATTGATCTTTCTGTGCGAATTTTGCATAAACTACTAGGTCCAACTGACAATGCCGTATTGGAAGTATTAACCTACGCAACCTCTCATGTTGATGATGTTTTGCGTCAAGCCAATCTTTCTTATGTGCCTCAACTTCGTGAAAATGCAGTCGATTTGCTTGCTTGCTTGTTGGATTTGCCTGATGCTGAAGATGAGATTCCTGCCAATGCTCGTGTGGGCAGTCAAATTCTTCAAGATCGTGTGAGCTTGGTTGTTGAGCGCGTTGAACATCTCTTCTCTACTCTCCAACAAGTTTTACCTATTGACTGGATGAAACAAAGATTTATAGCTTCTCGCTTCGTTCAACTAACGTCCGATATGACGTATCAAATGGAACAACTTGCCTCCCTCTTTGTGGATGAAGATGCTCCCGATGCAGAAACTGCTAGCAGCTCTTCTGATATCAACTTTCATGAGAGTGCCATGTCCTACTGCACTCGTCTTTATTTCTTATTGACTCTTGACATCGCAGATGCATTGCCTCGATGTGCTGAAGCTCAACGTCGTATGAGTTTTTTCCTTAACTCATTGTCCATGTACATTCCACAAGTTGATGCAATTCAGTCCATGCATTCCTTTTCCGTTGTCACGCCTTATTATAACGAACCCGTATTATATTCTCTTGAAGAATTAAATGACCGTGTAGTCGTCAACCCTCTCTTCCGAGACCTGGAAGCTAAAGCCAAAAAGGATAAGGTTGGCCGTGAAGATTTAAGCATTCTCAAGTATTTGATCACGCTTCATCCTGAAGAATGGGCCAACTTTTTGGAACGCATTGGTGTTACAAGTCGAGAAGAAGCTTTAATGACTTCTCCAACTCAAGTTCGTTTATGGGCTTCTATGCGTGGGCAAACTTTGGCACGTACTGTTCATGGTATGATGCTTTATGAAGATTCTATCAAGATTTTACGATGGCTTGAAATTGGCAGCGACCAAAATATGTCCCATGAAGAAAAGATTGAGCAAATGGACCACATTGTTGGCATGAAATTTTCATACATTACATCATGCCAAATTTACGCTTCTCAAAGTGCCCAAAATGATCCACGGGCAGCAGATATTGATCTTCTCATGCGCAAATATCCAAATTGGCGTGTAAGTTTTATGGAGAAGGTCGAAGACGGCGATTTTGAACGATATGAATGTGTACTCGTCAAATCGGATGGAGAAGATATCGTCGAAGTGTATCGATATGAAATTCCTGGTCATCCAATTGTTGGTGAAGGTAAACCAGAAAATCAAAACATTGCCTTGCCATTTACTCGTGGGGAATACATTCAAACTATTGACATGAATCAAGAACATTATTTCGAAGAAGCTCTTAAAATGCCCAACTTCCTTGCTACTGGAAAAGGAGTCCAAATCATTGGTATGAAGGAATATATTTTTACTGCCAAGGCATCTTCCCTTGCTCGCTTTATGACTTTGCAAGAACTTGTATTTGTCTCGCTCACACAACGTGTCATGGCAAACCCACTTCAAACGCGTATGCACT
>JNBS01000443.1:0-30348 GCA_002081575.1 Thraustotheca clavata | reverse complement strand
GCTTTTGAATCATGTTCTGAGTGTGAATGGGATATGACTATTACTTTTATTACAAGTGGTTTAGTTCGTGCATGGATTTGTTTTGCTATCGAAAATGTTACTACTGATCATCTAAAAGCAATAAATTCTACACAAGAATTACCCTCAACTGTAGACAATACCATTTCTACACAAAGTTTACCCTTAGCAAAAGACAATTTAAGCCATAGTTTATATGCCTCGGTAGCAAGTCATTTTGGATTTGAATTGTGGATTGAGCTGAAAAACGCTGTGGCTGTAGCTGAATCTCCCGCATATGAAATTTTTGATCCAAATCAAGATATAATGGTTGATGATTTATCCTCAGAGTGTGACTGGGATATGACTGTAGAATTTATTACAAGTGGTTTAGTACGCTCGTGGATTTTTTTTGCTGTTCAAAATGTAATAGCTTATCACTTGGATGCTGCAGTGGACTCATCACCAAAATTTATTGAAAATAATGCTTCAAATATTGCTATCAATAGTCTTTATCCATCGGTAGCTCAAAAGTTTGGCTTTACATCTTGCACCAGCTTAAATACTATCAGTGAAGCTGCTAAGATCGAAAATGAAGAAGTAATATATGATAATGATGAAATAGCTTCTGAAGCATCATCTGAGCGCGATTGGGGCATGACTGTTGCTTTTATTACGAGTGGATTAGTTCGTTCATGGATTTATTTTGCAGTTCAAAATATTGTTAGCTATCAAGTGAACGCTACAGCTATTCTATCTAAAGAACTACCAGCAGAACACCTAAGAAATACTATCAATGATGGCGAAATAACAAATAAATCAGATGCACTAGAATTGAAATCACTACAGACAATTGAAGATTCTCAAGCTTCTAGCCCTGGAAACACTACTGATCATAATGAAACTTTTGAAGAAATGCTCTATCAACAAGATTATGAAGACGATTTATCAACTGAAAATGACTGGGATATGACTGTTGCCTTTATTACTAGGGGATTAGTGCGCTCATGGACCTACTTTGCAATTGACAAAATCACAAATTCCTATATAAAAGCTGACACAGCATTATCCCAAGAAGTCTTGAAAGAAAATGATTCTGTTGTACAAAGTATTTCAGACAACAATCAGGAAAAAGCAAATGACACAGAAGTGAACTCTAACATAGAGATTTTAAACTTAAACGTAGCAGCTGAAGAATGCACTGAATTGTCAAGTGATCATTTGAACGATTACCACGCGATTGATATGATTGAAATTTCACTTTATGCCAAAGAGCTCGTTAATGCTTGGACGTACGAAGCAATTGATTCTATTGCTTCTTCAATTACCAAACCAAATACTCCTGTGAACAATATTGCTGTTCATTTACCTGCAATTTCCATTTTGGCTAGAAAATTGTCTGAAGTTGGGGTACAGTCAGCTATGGTGATTGCTAATGAAATATTATCGACAAGGCAAACAAACCAAAGTGATTCCATATCAGAAGCAATTAATTTATCCATTAAAAAGATTACTTCAGTGGAAACAATTGAGCCCAATTCACAACGTCCTCAAACCAATGTGGTGACAACAGATTTATGTGATGATAACTCAACCACTAAACTGCACTCTGAATCAAATCAAGTATATTGTGCTATTTTAGCTCGTCGCCTTGTGTTAAGTTGTATGTATGAAGTAATTTCTCTAGTTACTCCAAATCCAAGTGAATCGATTGAATACTCACCTGAAAGTCCTTTGCCAGAGTTAAACAACACCAACTTTACTAACGACATTGAAATTGATTGTAAATTACATGAAGATCACATTGCTCACTCCATAGTAGCTCGACATTTAACTCTTGCTTGTATTTATGAAGGAATAACTCGTGTCATGGCTGCAATTACAATTGCTTCTGATGATAAATCAAGTGAACACAACTCAAATGATAAAGATGGCTTCAATAGTGAGGTAAATGAAGTTCAAAATCCTGCTGAAGAATTGCCAATAATGCAACCATTGCCAGTGGAAAACAATGAAGTTGATTCAAATCATAAAGATGACTTTCGTAGTGACGTAAATGAAGTTGACAATCTTGGTGAAGCATCACCAATAATGCAACCATTACCAGTGGAAAGCAATGATGATTCAGATTACCACAACATTGAAATCTCAATCACGGCTCGTTATTATGTATTGGCTTGGATTCATCAAGCATTTAACAATGTATTTGAGCAAAAGCAAGCAATTCATCTTGCTATAAATCCAAAAGAACAAGTTATTGCAAACTTGGAGCCTGAAGCAGCTTTAAATACAAAAAAAGATGGCATCCCAGACTCTTCACTATCCAAATCCAATGCTTCAATTGTTGCCATGGAAGAAGCTACATTGCAATCGAACTTGTGTGTTGAAAATGATGCTTTTGCAACAATGCGAAAGTTTATTGCTATTGATTCATCAACCGAGTGGATTGCTGAAGCAACACTAATTGTATGGAATAAGTTCATGCTACAGGAGGTAAATTCTTACAAGCTTCAGTGTTAATTCTAATGTAGGCTAGAGCTACAAGTGCATTGAGTAGTTTAAGTGAGACTACCACCAATTATATGTCGGAGCAATGGGATTCTGATAGTAGCTCTTATATGAGCTACTCCGATAGTCAATCAAGTCTTTCAAGTTATTCTGACACGACGTCAAGTTATACAAGTTCTTCCAAGCCTTCAAGCACTACTGATTTACTTCATGCACTGATCCAAGAGGAGTGAGATGGTGTTTGTAGATTTAATGTTTTTACAGTTAACAATTTTGTACTATGAAGTTCATGTTGGAAGAAATTGGTTTACCTCACACCAAGACTTTAGTGTTTTTGCCATACTTATGCCTTGAGAATGTTTGGAGTTTTCAAGCATTGTGAGAACATGAAGAAGCTTGACAGGATCACATTTACCAGATATTGACTATGCAAAATGTTAAATGCCTTTCAATATAATGATTTACTTTGTTGAAATAGCCGATGCAGGCACCTCTTTTTGCTTCCCAGTACTCTGGATCTGGATCAACTCGTTCGAGTACATCAAAGGATTTGGCTGCAAAGTAATAATCGGCCATCTATGCTCATTGATCAAAATTATATGAATCATGGACGTACGAGGTAATATTCATTAGCAATAAGCTTCAATAGATCCAAAGCATCTTTGGATTCTTGCATATTTAAGTACATTTCCCAAGCCAAGTGTGATTGTTGAATTGATCGAATGTGGCATCGAGCAAGCCAAGCACAATATGTATATCGATTTTTCCAATTTGGGTCTTGAATCTGAGATAGCACTGATTCCCCTTCCTACAATAAACATGTAAAGTTTGTCAAATAATTTTGAAGTACTGAATAACATCCCATTGCAGCCAAAGCCATACCATAATTCCAGTTAAAAGCATCGTTCTTGACATGGTATATTGATATCGACTTTAGATAAGTCACTGCAGTCTCATACTAGAAACATTTACAACAATCATTTCATGATTCTTACTTCTTTACGAAGTAGATAAAATGATGCCATGCATTGTCTTCCACGTATTGTATCACATTCATTAGGAGCAGCCCCGATAGTCTCGAAGAATTTTTCAGCAAGAAACAAATGCTCTTGACTTTCACTATTGTTTTCTTCTTGACCTTTCCAACAATGTACAATGCCTACAGCATCGAAAGTATCATTGAAATTTTACAAACAATACCTTTTAATGTATATTCAATCGGTTGTGATGGTTCAAGCCTTTCTAAAAGCATATATGCTTGTTGTAATTGATGACGTTTGAGATGATAAATTGCTGCATTAAGTAATGCTTCAGGTACTATTCCAAACAAAGAAGTCCATACATTTAGACTATAATCGCGAAATGCCATGAGATTATGTTCCAAGAGCACATGACCATTAGTCTAAACAATATTTGAAAATAAAAGTGGTCATTTAGTTTACTTGAATTGTTGTGCTTGATAAACTTTGTTCAGCAGCAAACCCATCAGCTAAATGATAAAGACAACATGCTCGAAGATTCTGAGCAACAAGACTATGAGGATCAAAAGACAAGTAAGTATTGAGCAATTCCATGGCTACATCATAATATTCCAAACAATAATATGTCATAGCCAAATACACTTGAATTGCAGCTCTTTTTCCTTCATCTTTAGCAGCAAGACGTTTGTAAATATCACTTGCCTACATCATTACAATCCATCGATATTTCAACTTTATTTTACTCCTTGAAAATTTCTTTGACGAAATAGTATTGCTGCAGCAGTCAATTGATCAGGAATACTTGCAGAAAGCAATTGACTTAATCTTGAAGCTACAGTCATTGATTTATCTTGACGTTGAGCAATTACAAGCTCAAGGCGAAATCGATGAGCTTGTAATATTGGATTGGAGATTTTGCTTGGCAAACACGTCATTAATATGTCATTCACACAATCATATGCCTATTTCATGAGTATATTGATGCAATCTATTGTATTTACTTGAAGATAAAGATGACAAACAGCACATTGTAAATGTAAATAATCTTTTATATCTTGTTCCAATTCATCTTGATCATTCTACCAGAAAAAATCAACATTTTAAAGTAATTTTTAAGTAGAATACAAGGGCGTTTTGATAATGTTGCAATGCTAATTGATAATGACCAAGATAAAAGCAACAATACGCTTGCCAAAGACGATTTAATCGTGTACAATTACTTTGAGCTTGAAATTCAAGCAATGTCATGGCTCCTGTGTAATCTCGATTGCTAATATACTTGTCTAGATCCCATTTTTTCTTGTTTTTGTCTTGATTAGCCTTCTAATGCGATTGTATAAGAGCCTAGAGCTTTAGATATACACATATATACCTGAGCTCCTGGTTTACGAACGTTTGGCATTTGGAAATTTACCGCCGACTGTTCAGAGCCAAGAATGGCCGAGTATATTGATCTTGATAATTGGTAATAAGCATGTGTGTAGAACGTATGAGTATCGCAAGAAGAGAGATGAGCAGATGAAGGAGACTATTAACCAGAAACTCGTGGAATCGGGTGAAAAAGAGCGGTAGAAATCGATTCAATCTACGAAAATGATCGAAAATGTGTAGATTGAAGGAATTATTGCGTCAAAAGCTCGTAGAATGTGGCTGGCGAGATGAAATGCGATCGTATTGCAAAGGTACAATGATCTAAAGCTATAAACTCACTTTATTTGCATGTAGAACTGATTAAAAGCAAAGGAATTGATGAAATTACAGTCGAAGACCTCGTGGAAGAAATTACACCGAAAGGAAGAGCTGCAGTGCCTGATTCAATCAAAGCAGACATGCTTGAACGCATTCGTGTCTTTCTCCAAGCATCCAATGCATCAAATTCGACTTAATTCTTTCATTAAATCTACGAGCGACTGCCATACGAAGCAGGAGAAGCTGCGGTCTGTGCAAATGCGTAGTTGGTAGCTTGCAAAGCAATCTTGGGATTGTTTTCAATAAACTTTTGTGCTTCTTGATGTGCTTGTGTATATCCTGCAGTTGGATCAGACGAAGAAGATAAATTTCCATATCGGAATTCAGGATGGCGCATCATAGCATAGAAATTAAGAATTGCGTTGATACACATGATGATTCCAGCAATATATCCAAGTCCCGAGTCTGTACCAAAGTCCATAAAGCCGATGAAAAAGATAAACGATGCTCTGCCTTTGTACGAGTAAAGAAAACCAAAATTCTTTCGAATCGATGGATCAAGACGTTGAATTCGACATTCAAACATGAGAAACAAGACACCAAACATGACAATGTACAAAGACACAAAGAAAGCAGTGAAATTGAACGTGATAATTGATGCAATGCCAGTGATTCCAGCAAAAATTTGCAATAATGAGCATAAAATGTTCCCCACACGCATCAAACGAAGTAAACGTGGTGTTTCCATCTCTTTAATCTCTCGTACTTGTTGTAAGACGCTCTTGGAAGGCGTCAAAGGCTCATTCGTCTCGCTAGACACGCTACCCATCGGCTTGGACATGTTTCTTGTGAAGGATTGTTTGCCAACTGGTTAATAGCAGCTGCTGCCCCTTCCCATCGACTTTTTAGCTGATAGATCACACTCTATCACGCTCTTGTTCTCTACCAAGCTCTTTTCATGCATCTACAAGCGCTCTATCCTTTATTTTCATCTTGATTTTGTCGATTTCTTGGTTGAAATGTTCATTTTCGTAGGTAGACATGATAAAATGTTGATATGGAGATATGGAGATGTCGAGAAAGAGAGATAAAGATGTCGATATAATGAGAGATTGATATCGATATGATGTAGATGACGATAGATAAAGAGGTAGATGAAGATAGAATTGCAGTTAGAATTAAGTTAGTTTCAGAGATGGCGGCGGTGCCGTTCATAGACAACGATGCTGAGTTGACCGAGAGCTTTTTAAAGGCAGAAAAGGTAACATCAACGCTATTATCTCGTCTTCGTTCAGATCCTGGAGCTGTCGATTCGTCTGTGTGGGCTTTATATCAATGGGATGGAATGTTGTGGGCATTAAAGCAACAAGTGATGCATGGCCCATGTGAAGAGTATCGTGGCACAGAAGAATATAAAACAAAGCGATTGGAATGCAGTAGAATACTTTATGAGAAATGGATCGATTGATTAAATCTTGTAGATACAAAATGGATTGCTTGTTGTGCACGATATGCTGGCGAAACTCGATTGTACATGATAAAGATAAAGAAATTGATAATTATGGATATGTGTAGGAAGAAATGGGAAAAACTTGGTACAATGTCAAGATCGGAAGCTGCACACAAGTTTATTCAAATCTTGAATGATATTATTCCTGGATGGAATGTACCACCAACACCTGATGTCGCATTGCTTGTAAAAAAGATCATTTTGATGGTGGATTTCATAGTATTTTGTAGACAGAATGGAGTGCGGATTCTTCTTCGTATTGTTGTTCCAATTGCAATGAAGGGTTTACATTATTAAATCGTCGACATCATGTATTCTCATTCATTTTTTATCAACTTAATGTTAATTGTAGTGTCGTCGATGCTCTCGTCTTGTTTGTGCACCATGTTCATCAAATCGCATTGGATTACGATTGTTTCCTGGTGTTCCTCAACGAATGCAACGTGTATGCAATCAATGCATTGAAGAAATTCCACCTCGTGTGCTTAAAGCATTAGCTGAAGGCCAAGAAGTCATTGCATTAACTGATGAAATTCGTAGTGAAGTACCAACTACAGGACAAGCAACTACAGAAAGCATTGAACCTGAAATCCCACCCATTGTGCCAAAACAATCAAGTAAAAAACCAGCTAAAGTCATCCTGATTAAACGTGGGTACCTCGATCGCATCGTCGGGACACGATTTCACAAGACATGGGAACGCTTTTTCTTTGTACTTTTAATTCGTAAAGGCTCTGTGGGCATTTATATCCATGAAGACGACGTGACTCCATCCGAAGTGTACAAATTATCAAACTATGCAATTCGTGTCAAAAGTGAAAAAAGACGTCCTCATCAATTTAAAGTTCACTTCGCATATTAGCATTTATCTGATCTGATACGTAGGTACTTCATGAAACAAATCCTTCTCTACGTTTATGTGCAGAATCGTTGCGTGAAATGAATGACTGGATTGCTGCATTTTCTCAAGCAATTGAGTCATCTAATCTGTCGGAAGGTATTCGTTCCCAATGATAACTTGATTGAATATCATAATAAATTCATTGAATGAGTTGGAGGATGATATGGGAAAAGAAATGGCTACAAATGAATACAAGAGAAATAACACTTGTGTTGGTATCAAGAATAAACATATTATTTAATAGATAATACGAGTGAACCTTCTCATCGTGCCCACTATTCTTACTCATCATATTCACCTACTCTATTGCATCCCAATCTCTGGGGTTCTATCCAACAACCATCAGTTGACACGGCGCCTTATTTACACACACGTCATACTCTACAAAGAGCACCACTGTCAATCAAATGAATCATCAAGCTCCTTCAGAGGTTGAAGCACAATGTTTTTAGTCGAGATAACATGAGGGGGCATTTGCAACACCAGTAAAAATTTCCACTGTTTGATTGCCTGCAGTCACCATCATTTTTCCTGATGGAGTACGTCCATATTCATAACGTGATAGTTCTTCTGGTGTTGGGACTGTTGGTACAATTGTAATACCATATTCCAAATGATGATAGTCTTCTTCATAATGGTACTTGGTAGGACTACTTGTATATGGCATATACGGACGTGGTTGTTGTGTATAACTATACATTGGCGAGGATCGTTGACGTAGATGCGAATCATCTTGCATCGAATACGGATTATACGCTTGCATACCATGAAGAGTTTGGGAGTACATATTGAACGTCCAAAGGAAAAGACCGAATGGCATCGTAGCTAGCAGTGCCTTTTTTATATCTTATTTTCATTATACTATACAATAATTAAAATTAAAGGATCAGAACGATTAGGGTTACAAAATTAAACCAATCAAAAGATAGAAATTCCAATTTAAGCCAATAAGAATAGACCAAGCTCAAACCGAATAAAAAAAAGCCGCCATTAGTTACGTTAACCTGACGATGTGCCAAGAGCCAGAGATGATAATTCTGCGAAAATTGCATCGCTATCACCATGTCCGTGGTCTATGTACATGAACTTTAACTACGTACAAGTAAATGAAAGAAAGGAAGAGAGAGGATTACATGGAAAATTTAAAAATCTAGCGAAATTTTAATGAAATATTCAAGCAGATGCCTCTGGCCAGTATGCCACATGGAATGAATACGATCACAAATGCAATGAATCTCTACATGTACGAATTGATGTGGTAAAGACAGGAAGAATGGATTATATGTAGTTTAATCCAATGCGTAGTTTGGGTGCACTGTCAAGTACCGATTCTGGGTTGCCTCGTCCCCGGAATCAATCGTGTCTTCGACGACTTGAAGAAACCCATCTTTAATAAGTTTTTCAATGACCGAATTGATCACTTTACGTTCAATACCAAGTTGAATTTCAGAGGTAATATCTTGACAACTCAAATACCAAGTGACGACTTCTGCTTGTAATACACCACATTCCCAAGCATCAAGTGCTTGATCTTCTTCAGTTGTAATTTGACTTGGATTTACATGACGTTCAGCTTGTGATGTTAATTTGTATGCTTCCATTTCTTCTTCCTTTTCACGGATAAACAATGCCAATGCTTTTTGAACAACAGCAAAGCGTTCAAAGGATATTGATCCTGCTTCTGTTTCTACTTGTTTTGATGGTGTAGTAGATGATGTAGAAAGAATTTCAACTTCTTCATCCTTTTGTTCATTTTGATCTTCTTTTTCTGGCAATGTAGGCACATCTAATTCTATGTTTTCGGTATCAACATGGATAATCGATTTGTTCAAAAGACGATAAGCTTCTTGTACATGTTCGACAAGTACATTTTCCTCTAAATCCAGCCTTGCCAATGCTTCGGACAATCGAATCATTGATTCTAATTGTCGGACAGTAATACGATATGCAATATTGCTTTGTCCATTGCTTGTAACATCGTTTTCTCGCAATCGACGATAACATGCAACCATCATGCGTTTAGCATCATCTGTGATGACGGGGTTTAATGTGCGGGCAAATTTAATATATCTCTGCAAAGCTTCTTCAGGGTACGTGCTTTGAGTCTCTCTTGTCTCATGCAGCTACATATAATTATCTTATAAAGCTAATTGTTTTTTCTACCTCTTTAGGCTTGTGTAGCTCCACAATGTGCTGAGCAATACGTTCATCAGCTTGCTCATTGCATTCATCTAATATCTACATTTTTCGCATACTAAGATGAAGTTGAAATAAGTATGGGTACTCACAACAAAGAAAAGATCAAAGCGGGACATGATCGGTGGCGAAATATTGACGTTGTACTTGAGTGTCTACAAGAACGGATGAGCTTCAAGCACAATTGTAAAAAGTACCTTGGTTTTATCATATCGTCCATTTTGAGGATTCGCAGCTGCTAAAATTGATGTTCGTGCATTTAATGTTGCTTGAATGCCTGCTTTTGTAATCGAAATTGTTTGTTGTTCCATAGCTTCATGAATTGCTACTTGATCCATTGGATCCATTTTGTCAAATTCATCAATACAACAAATTCCATTGTCTGCCAACATTAAAGCACCTGCTTCGACACAATATTCGCCAGTATCAGGATCTCTTGATACAGAAGCAGTAAGACCTGCTGCAGAACTTACTTTGCCACTTGTGTAAATAGCTCGAGGTAAAAAATTCACAATATACTTGAGAAATTGACTTTTAGCTGTCGATGGATCACCCTAGTTATCTATTGTGATAAAAATCCAGTCATACTGAGATGTACCACAATGCAAATATTGATATCTCCACGTAATTTAATGCCTTCAGTTGTGGTTTTATGCACACCACCAAAGAGCATTAATAAAATGCCTTTACGAATTTCATCGTGACCATAAACTGATGGACAGAGAGATTTTGCCATCTTTGTATATCGATCTGTTTCTGCTTTCATCAAGCGTATTGATTCAAGTTCTTCTTCAGTAAAATCATTCTCAGTTTCTTCACCCATTTCACTACGAATCGAGACTCGATCAAAACGTTGGGCCATTGTCTAATTCATTTGAGATGGTTTGTAGATTTTTGATAAGTTTACTTGAACAGAACAAGCTAAAAAAGCTGTCTTGTATGTTAATTCTTTGACACCCAAAGCTTTAAGACCACGTACACCTTCGCCTTCCATGCCATAGGTACTATTTTCACCTGAAAGAAACCAAGCATGAGTTCGATAACATAAAACATGCCATTACCACCACGTCGAGCAATGACATTTTCACCACCATTTTTACCAAACCGAGAAGTATCAGGCACCACAATCAACGAACCTGTAAAGACAACACGATCACCTGCTTTAGCTTGCTCAACGTTTTCATGTCGAAGAATTACATCAATTGAACGAGGCATACTTCCTGCTGGGATTTCATCGCTGTTTTCTTGTACTTTAACCTTTTGCCAATCGACAAAAACACTTTTTTCTGGATGCAACTAGCATTAAAATGAGTGATTATTATAGTTGCATTCATCTTGTACCTCCCATCGACTTGTATTACCACAAAATGGATTAGCACATTTTACAGGTTCCATATATCGAAATTGTTGTTCAACACCTTCAACGACACCACCACATTCAACGCATGTAAATGCTCCAAAGAGTAATTCTGGTCGTACTTCACTTGTTCTTGTTGCTGTGCCTGAAAAGCTGTTCATTTTTCCAATTTCATTCATTTTCAATTGACGAATCTTGCGTACGGTGGTAAAGTTATAAAAACATACAAAAGTCTCTCGTCCAGTATCACAAAATTCAGCTGCAGCTTGACGCAATGGAATTTCCCAACGTAAATATGCTGTAGCAATTGCTTGAGCTAAATCTGCATCACCAGCAAACAATCGCGAGTAATCAACAAAGAGAGACGAGGTTTCGGATTGCCGCATTAGTTCCTTTTGCTGCTCGTACGATACTTCACTTCGTAGATGCTGTAAGAACCGCATCTTTACAAGCTCTGCAGTCTCATCAACCACGAGAGAAATCCGCGGTGCTTGAGGAATCGCTCCTCCAGTCGAACTACCACCGCGGCCGGCCATAGATCACAAGTAGAAAAATGAATCCACTGTATCATAGATCCACTGTATCATAGATCCACTGTATCATTTAAAACACTGGATGTCGAATTGGCTATCTCGACAACTTTTTTTTCATTGGCTAATTCTTTGATATGTATGTTATCACGATATGAATGCTAATGAAGATAAATGATGATTAAGAGGATAGACGATGAATTAATTGAGAATTAGACGTGAGGAGCTTGTAATTGAACAGTGAATGATGTGATCAATGTGCGACCTTCAATGCTGCTGACAGAGGAGAGATTTTCTTCATCATCGACCTTGTAAATGTGAAATTCAAGATCCAAAGCAACAGGATCGTCTAGAGCATCTCCCTAAGAGAATATGTAAGTTTTAATTGTTGTAGATAATGCAATATACAGTGATCTTTAACTTGGCGTAGTTACGAGATGTAAGCACCGTCTTATCGGGGTCGGATAAGTCTGGGGAATATTAATAAAATGATAATGATACTTTGCTACCATTGAATTTCTTGACTTCAGCAGGGGAAGTATCGATGAGATTAGGATCTTCATACGCTCCGATTGGGATTGGCATTGAAGGTACTTCAGGCTATGAAGTAGAGAATTTAAAATGATAGAGATGGATTAATTTGTTGTACCACAAAGTCTTCATCGTGTGACTTGGCTGTGCAGGTCAATAGAATATCGTCTTCAAGTGGATTATCAATGAGAATCCAGCAATGACCATCTCGCCAGCCCAACCAAAGTGTTTGAAATGTCACGTTTGGAATAAAATGAACTGCTAGAGTTGCTTTTTTCCACCAAGAAGCAGAAATTACCATAGAGCTGTCACCTGTCATTGGATTGATCTGAGGCTTGACTAGAATACCAGGTTTGTTGTTTGCCATAGCTTCAACACAACGCCATGATCGCTTCACTCGCAAATCTGGTCTTGAAGGATAAAGTTCTTTGACATCACGGGATTGTAACAATGGAGTACATAAATATCTTTGCTTTAAAGTAGATATTTGTGTCATATCTTTTTGTTTAGCCAGTGCAATGACATCATCCATTTCATTAGTGTCAAATTCACGATGTTGTGGAAATTTGGCACGTAAAGTATCAGCTAATTTTTTATCGTGAGGGGTAAGAATTGAATCAATGCTTCTTTTGTGCAATTTTTCTTCAAGTTGCTCCATTTTCCATCCAATTGTAGATGGTACTTTAACATTAAATTGTGGTTTTCCCAATCTACAACTATATAATCAAAAATGGTTTGTTAGATTATAAATACCTTGTTATGGTAGATCCAAATGCTGATGGTTTAGGATGATTTGCAGCATTTTGTGTAGATTTTTGTTGATAATGATTTAACAATGTATCAAAAACATGTTCATCTCGTTCTCTTGTATTAGCCACCATCATAAGTGTATCTGGATCATCATCCGCAAGTAAAGTTTCAGAATCCCATCGACAATGTGCACAAAAAAACATATATTTTTCATTTGTTTTGATTGTTTGCAATGTACTTTGACAATCAGGACATGCAAATGTTCTTGCTGATCGATTTTTATATGCTGCTGCTTCTTTTGATGGTAAATTATCCATTTGAAAACGACAAAAATATGAATCAATTTCCTGAAGGGAACATGTAGGCCATGGACACACAATCTTATTACATGATTCACTCCAAAAGAGTTCACTCAACGGATATTGCCGCCCACATGAACACGCGTACAACACCCCTGCATTCATCTCTTTACACAACGTCAAATAATACCTAATAATCTACTTTCATATTTACACTATTTTTCTATTCTTAAATTGTGTTATTTACTTTATTATAAATACTGTTTATATGAAACGAATAATAGTGTAATCAACCTATTGTTTTATATAGTGTTGATATGATAAATAGAGTTAGTAATATGAATTTAGCATTCCTAAATAATGTTAGTCTTTTTCATTCGAAAATAATGTTAAAAGTATACTATTTGTTCAAATGAAATGAAAATAGTGTCAATCATATACATTGAAAGAAGATTCCAATAAGATCAATATGATTGGTTAAAAGTACTAGATTGCAATGTATTGATTGGACAACTTTAGGTTGGTGGGGAATCCGTTGGATTGATTTGACTGGCGGACGACGTCTTTGCCATTCCCGTTTTTTGGTTTGCTTTCTTCGTGTCCGCCACGGCCGAAGATTCACTTACCTCCTCTTCCTGAAAAAGCAGAAAAAAGTATGGCCGCCGTTGCCCCATCGAGCCCAGTGCCGACGCCTGCTGCTCCTGTAGCATCGCCTCAACCTTTCCACACAGCTTCGTTGTATGTTGGTGACATTCATCCTGACGTAACAGAGGTAACGATCATCATGCAAGAAAAGACATCATATCAATTTTTCTAGGCGTTGTTGTTTGAAATCTTCAATGCTGTCGGGCCTGTTGCGTCCATTCGTGTTTGCCGTGATGCAGTCACTCGTCGTTCGTTGGGTTATGCCTATGTGAATTTTCACAATGTATCGGATGCTGAACGTGCTTTGGATACGATGAATTACACGAGCATTAAGGGTGTACCATGCCGCATTATGTGGTCTCAACGTGATCCATCGCTTCGTAAATCAGGTGTTGGCAATATTTTTGTCAAAAACTTGGATCCTTCCATTGACAACAAAGCTTTGTACGATACATTTTCGTTGTTTGGCAATATTTTGTCGTGCAAGGTTGCCATTGATAATACCTCGGGTGGTTCCAAGGGATATGGTTATGTTCACTACGAGACTGCTGAAGCTGCCAATGAAGCTATTGCCAAGATTAATGGTATGCTTATTGCTGGTTCGGAAGTCTTTGTTGGACATTTCCAAAAGCGTCAAGACCGTCCTGATCTTGCTGACTGGACTAACTGCTACGTTAAGAACATTCCTCATTCATGGGATGATGCTACTCTTCGCAAAGAATTTGAACCTTTTGGTTCTATCACAAGCTGTGTTGTCATGAAGGATGCTTCCTCTGAAGGCAACCGTGGATTTGGTTTTGTCAACTTTGACGATCCTGAATCTGCTCGCAAGGCTGTTGAAGCTCTTAACGAAAAGATCGTTGCCCAAGACGACGGTGCTGATGTTGCTCTCTACGTTGGCAAGGCTCAAAAGCGTTCGGAACGTGAACGTGAACTTCGCCAAAAGTTTGATCTTCTTAAGATGGAACGTATCAACAAGTACCAGGGTGTCAATCTTTACGTCAAGAACTTGGACGATCAACTTAACGATGATGAACTTCGTGAAGCTTTTGCTGGCTGTGGTACCATCACTAGCTGCCGTATCATGAAGGATCCTACTGGCAACTCTCGTGGTTTTGGTTTTGTTTGCTTTGCTACCCCTGAAGAAGCCACCAAAGCTGTCACTGATATGAACGGCAAGATTGTGAGCGGCAAGCCTATTTATGTGGCCTTGGCTCAACGCAAGGAAGTACGTCGTGCTCAATTGGAAGCTCAACATGCTCAACAACGTGCTTCGGGTATGGTTGTCGGACGTGGTATGCCAATGCAACAACCTCCTATGTATGGTGCTGCCCCAATGTTCTATGCTCAACCAAACCAAATGCCACCTCAAGGTCGCCAAGGTTTTGTCTATCCTCAGCAAATGATGCCTCGTGGTGGTATGCCTCGTGGTCCAATGCCTTACCGTCAACCAGGAGCTCCTGCTGGTTATGGCATGCCTCAATACGGTGGCATGCCCATGCAACCACAACAACGTCAACCTCGTGGCCGTCGTCCACAAGGCCAAGTTCCAGCTCAAATGCAACCAAACCAACGCAACAACCGCAATAACTTTAAGTACACTGCCAATGCTCGCAACCAACCTGCAGTGCAAGAAGTTCCAGTAGTTGCTGGTATGGAACCATTGACGTCTGCTGCTCTTGCTGCTGCTTCTCCAGGCATGCAAAAGAACATGATCGGTGAACGTCTTTTCCCATTGATTGAAAAATCGCAACCAGAATTGGCCGGTAAGATTACTGGTATGCTTTTGGAAATGGACAATGGTGAACTCTTGCATTTGTTGGAAAGCCCAGAAGCCTTGGATAGCAAGATTGCTGAAGCCATTGCTGTCCTAGAAGCACATCTTGCAGCGGAAGAATAAGGGAAGAACTTGAAGCAACCAAAAGGGAATGAGAACGAGACTAGAAGATTATTTTGTTAATGAAGATGGCCTTTTATTCTCGCGTCCAGGAGGTGATGATGTATTGTAGTACTAATATATAATTCGTTTTGTCTTAAGAGTTGCTTTACACGAAGACACTCGAGATACAAGCATCATCACCATTTTAAAATCATCATCTATCAATATTGATTACTCTCACACTATTTTCAACATACCATACATTAAATAGTGTCTCTTATGGAACATATTCTTCATCTCAATCCACAATATCCATACAATGCTGGTATTGCCTACGTCGTAGTATTAGTACATGCCGTCCCTGGTCGGATGAAAAACTCTGTAATAAAATACTCAATTCATCAATATCCATACAACTATTCATTCAATGACATAATCTTTTTTTTTACACGATTGTGTCCTTGTGTCATAAGGACACAAGATGCAAACATCGTCATCAAAACATCAAAACATCAAAACATAACCTTTGATTACTCTCACACTAATTTTCATTGTTAAATAGTGTTAAATACCCATCATATTCTACTTATCAGTTCATTTCTTCTTAAGAGCATTATGTTCATACAAATGAATCATTTCATTAATCAACCATCGCACTGTTCATTGTATTGATTTGTCTTCTACATGCACCTTGCGTTTATTGATACTTGAAGCCAAGAAGGAGCCGGAAGAAGAGAGAAATAGTGTGTACGTCATGGATGATAGAAATTTTGTATCGAGAATCGAAGATGAACAACGGTGCACGCTGCTCGGTGTCCATGTGCTCCAACATGGCCCATTCCCTTGGTATGTGTGCAGCCCACTTGCCTCAAATGGGACGAACGAACAATGACTCGTATCCCTCGTACATGGAGCACTCCAACTTATCGATTTCACGGCCTACGATGAACAATTTGAGCGATCTACGCGATCACAACAACCAAACACAATGTGGAACACCTACATCGACTCATAGTGGCTCAGATAACTCGGATGGACATGGAAATGATTCGAAAATGCGTCGAGAACGGAATCGTATTGCTGCTCGTAAAAGCAGACAAAGAAAGCTTGATAAAATCAACCACTTGGAAAATGAAAAAGGACGATTAGAAGATCATCGCAACAAACTTTTGAATGAAATTCGACAGCTTGAAAGCCGCATGGAAGGATCTGTTGCTACAACGAAAAAGGTTCTCACGGATGCTGAATATGAAGCCCTCCAACTTGCTCGAACACGTATTATTGAAGATGTTCATGCCATGTACAATGCGACAATGATTGAAGAAACAATGAAGTATTTCCGTGAAGATTCGATAGTAAGTGGACCTCAAAACTCGGTACATTTGCGAGGCAAAGATGCTATTGTGCTTGATTTCCTATGCACAGATTGTCTCTTTGAAAACTTTCAAATTAACCACACTCGCATCGATTGTGGAGGCCCAAGAAGCCAACATTTTCGTGTGTATTGGATTTTTACGGGCACGATTAAAGGCACGGGCGAATGTATGAATAAAGAGTTTCTTGAACTCTTTGGAAATGTCATTGGAAGAGAAGTATCGATTGATGGGGTGTCCAATTACTCATTTTCGGGAGACAAAATTGTTTACATTCATCGTACGGCTGATCAAGCTAAGTTTCTCTCCAATTTAGTACGCATGTCCAAAGCAGCATCTCATTAATCTTTTCAACGTATCTTACATGATGTTTTACAATTCATCCTTTTCCGTGGAGGAATTGGTATCGATTTCATCAGGCAAACATTCAATAGAATCATCACGTGGTGGTAAATTGTAAATACCACGAATTGCATTGAATAGATCAGCACAATCAGCAATCTATACACACATCAAATAGTAAACTAATCATAGCTTTACGTTGTGATGATCACAATGCACTAAAGTCAATGGCTCGACATGTTTAAGAAATTTCTTTGCACGATCTATTCCAATATCATACTTTATCATTTGTAAATAATTCACATACAAGAGCCAGGAAGCTCAGTAAAGAGACGATCTTCCAAAAGACCATGGCGATGAAAGTAGACTACTTTTTCATACCTACAAAATTATCTTAGTATCAAAGAAATAAATCTTGCATTGTACCAATGTACAAGACGAGTTCGGGCTAGATCAATATCTCTTTCTCCTTTGCCTGGAGCACGTAGTAGTTTTTGATAAGCACACGATGCACTTGTTTGTTCTTGATGAAAATCTTCCAATGCTCTACATCATCTCTCAAAACTATATAATATATTGTGCTCCATACTCAATCGATTCTACGATTGCAAGCGAGGAATACTCGGAATGAAGCTTATCAAACGTATTAAGCTCTTGTGTCAACTCTAGAAGAACAACAGACTTGTAGAAGTAGAGACCCGTGATGATCAAGTTGATCGTAGTCACAATGAGCATCCAGTTCATTGCCACCAAATAATACTCAAACTGACACGGCCACCTATGATTGGTGCATTTTTCTCCAATCCCATATGGTCAAATATGGACAAAATTGTCATGTACAACTATTGTTCAACCATGTAACATAGCTCTAAATTCAATAGACAATGTAAAATATCTCGACAATGAAAGAGAGATGGAAAATAGCTCTCCAAAATAGAAGAGATGTAAAGTAGCTGTGGAATAATAAGATTGAAAGAGTGTCTATGGTGTTCAAGGTATAATTATAACAAAGCACTCTAGATCGTATACTTGCCGTATTTGTTATCTGAAAGGCCAACTTCGAGTGTTTTTTCATCAAGTATCCGCTGTAATTCAGCTTTGGCTTGAACAACCGAGTGCCGAGAAGAGCCTTCGATAGCCAAGTACAATTTACGTTCACCAGGATTGGGTTTACGACCAGGAGGAACGTATGTGCCTCTGCAGATAACAGCAGCACCTGTGAGATCAGCCACAATATCTGCAGCTTCTTTTTGCACCACTTTGTACCGGGCTTGTTGAGGATAATCGTTGATTTCAAGTTCTTCACGAAAGTGGGTTGTTTCTGACAGTGGTAGAGTGCCATCTTTAATAGCTTGAAGACGTTCGATCACAAGACGTGCTTTATCAACACCAGAACTTGCACGACTTGGTGGAGGTGGAACACCAGGTAATTCTTCTGGATATGGGGTTTCTTTAGTGGTGTAATCATCATCATCATCCCGATTGTCATTGTCCTACAATCAAAGTTAAGATGCAATAAACAGATTAACCAATTTACTGTTGCATCGATCATGCCTTGATCAATTTCATAATGTCGACGTTGAGCATCAGCAGCACGTTGAGCTTCCGATTTTTCACTTTCATCAAAAGTAAATCCTTTGTTGCCTTTAAACCCACTGCCATGATACCGAGCTAGACCATTGCGAACCTACATGATCATTGTCAATAGATGAGATTTGGATACAAGGTACCTTTTCTTTAAAACCTTCAGCAAGTCCCAAGAGCTCTGCAGGTACATCTTGCTTGGCATTTTCTAGGGCTTTGACTAAATCTGGAGCAAATTCATCCTCCTATACAACAGATTAGACTCAAGATACATTTTGAATGCAGGTACCTGTGGTGAAATAAATGTGTAAGCTGTGCCTTTGCGACCAGCACGACCAGTTCGACCGACTCTGTGAACGTAATCTTCCAAATGGTTTGGACAGTGATAATTAATGACAAGAACGAGATCTTTAACATCCAAACCACGACCTGCGACAGAAGTAGCTACCATAAGTGTTCGAACCTTTCGTTTAAAGTCGTCAACAGTATAATCGCGATCAACTTGATCTTTCCCACCATGCAGCGATAGACATGGATATCCCATCTTCATTAAATCTTGGTAAATTTGATCGCATGCTTGCTGTGTGTTGACAAAAACGAGCACATTGCCTTTTTCATACCAAACACCAAGTAGTTGTAGTAAACGCATAAACTTATCTTGCTCTTCTCTTACTTCAGCATATTGAGTGATATCCCCCGAAGCAGTGCTTCGCATACCAACAGTAATTTCAATGGGCTTTTTCAATATCTTTCGTGCTAAAGTTTCCACTGAACGCGGAAAAGTGGCACTGAAGAGAAGAGTTTGTCGATCTGAACGAATATTCATAATAATTTTGGTAATTTGGGGTTCAAATCCCATGTCAAACATGCGATCTGCTTCATCTAAGACGACGTATGTCACTCGCTTTAAAGAAACCATTTTGCCAGCACTCATACATAAAATATCAATCATACGTCCAGGAGTACACACAACAATATCCGAACCACGTTTAAGATTCGCAATCTGCTCCGACACAGAGGATCCTCCATATACTGCTGTAGATCGAAGACCCAAATCTTTTGTGAATTTCTTGGACTCCAAATAAATTTGCTGTACCAGTTCACGAGCAGGAGCCATGATTAGGCCTATAGGTCCTTCGCCATCCATAAGAGGAGGCTGGTCAAGGATATGGCGAAACATTGGTAATAGAAATGCTAGAGTTTTTCCCGAACCTGTCTTTGCGATTCCAATGACATCACGACCTGACATAATGGCTGGAAGTGCTTGACATTGAATAGCAAATGGTGCAACATAATTTTGTCTAGCAATTAGTTTGAGTAAACGTTGACTTAACCCAGCTTGTGTCCATTTCTGAATTGGTCTTGGGCAATTTTTGCCTCGAATTTTAATTTCCAAATCATTCCAAACTGTTTCCACTTCATCTTCTGTCAAATTAGTGATATCTTGAGGCTCAATGTAAAATTTCTTTCGAAAGGGTAGATAATCAATTGATGAATGATCAACAGGTTTGATATCTTTTTTCTTTTGTTGTTCTTGAAGAATTTCAAGGGCAGTTCTTGTATCTTCATCCTCAATTTCTTCACCGATGGCATCTTCCTCAACACCTTGATAAATGCGCCCGGTTTCTGTCTTTTTAGTTTCAATCGGTGCTTTATCATCATCTTCATGAAGTAATGCTGGAAGTCCTTTGGCCATGATCTTCTCTTCTGTTTCTCTCTTGGTTTTAATAGCCTTCATAAATTCTTCCAACTCACGTTTTTCACGTGCTTCTCGGTCTGCTTCTGTTTCTTCACGTGGCTCTACAGGTCCTTCGTTGGTATTTTTTGGACGATTGGACTCTGGTGGCAAAAAGGAACCATAAATATCAAGCTTGGAATTGCTTGAGGTGAGTTCTTCAAGCGAAATGACTTTAGGTTTTGGTACATCAAGTGCTTGTTGTGTAATCAATTGTTCATCATTGTTCAATTCCGCCATGAATGCATCAAGTGGATCCACTTCTGTTTCTTGCCTCATTTTTTGTTTATCTTCTTCAATTTCCTTTTCCTCTTTTTCATCCATCGGCCAAATATGAACTTGTTTCACTTCATCTTCATCAAGTAAAAATCCCAATTTCACACTTGGTGCAGCAGGCACATTACTTTCTTCTACTACCGGTGTATCTTGTTTTTGATCTTGGTTTTGATCTTGTTTTTGTAATTGTTGTTGCTGTTCTCTCCACAATCGCAATCGTTCAAGTCTTTTTTCCTTTTCCTTCTCTTCCAATTCAGCTTTCTTGGCCAAATCTTCTTTACTTTCAGGTTTCTCTTTATTTGACTTTGATTTCTTTTTATCTTTCAATGCCAATCCACCAAAACTCTTTTTCTTTTCCGTCTCATTTCGATTGACTGTGATTTCTGTGGTTGTAAACACAGGTTCTGGTGCTACATCTACGGGTTTTTCTACTACTTCTTTCTTCTTTCGTGGTTCAGGCGATCGTGATTCCGACTTTTTACGTTTTCGATCACGATGTGATTTCTCACGACTTCGTGAACGATCGCGACCACGAGAACGTGAACGTCGACGGTCTTTTTTACGCTCATAGCTCCTGCTCCTACGATCTTTCTTTCTCTTGTGGCGATCGTCTCTGCTACGGCTTCGACTTCGACGGCTACGACGCGATTCCTTCGCTTTCCCCTTCTCGCCCATGAAGCTAATTGTCAACTGCTCAAAAACAAGCAGATATCCCCACACATTTCTACCAATCATCTATTGATATCTTAGTGATTTAACGTACTACGTTAAACTCCTAAAAATAATCTTAGACTTCAACCTCTAAAATATTATACATCATTTCGATCATGATTAGACTTTAAACTTTTGAAATGATAGTTAAATAGTATTTAAACTTTTGAAATAAATGCGATAAAACAAATATGGTACACAAGTTAGATAGCATTTAAGGTTTTTTTCTCCTTGTAGAAAATACAAGAGCAGAAAACATTAAAGAATCACAATGAGGAATCGAATGAGCTTCAGTGGGAAGATGTCCGATTTCCCCAAAGGCAGTTAATCCGAGTAAATTACTTGTACCAGACCATTGTTTGTATGCACCAACCTATTTGAGATTAGAGTTGGAAATTGACAAGATAGATTTTACCATGCCTGCCATGCTTTGAGAACCAAGAACGACTTGCATGCCAGTTGAGAGAAACATTAATGTACCAGCGATGTCGGTTGATTGCAATTTTTTACTTGAAAGAACACGAGTTCCCATCTAAAAGAGAATAAAATTGTTGTGAGAAGAGGGCTGAATGAACCTGAGAGACTGCTTCTTTAAGAGTATCGGGATTGGATTCCATAAGAGCAACATAAGTTCCTTCAACGATTCCTGTAGTTGTTGATACAGCTCCAGTAGCTTCATCCATACCAACAATAACCGGAGTAGATTGTACAGCTAATTCACCATTTTCATCACTTGTGACACAACCAAAAGGGTGAATATAGCCCAAACGAGGAAATTTGGATGTTAAAAAATCAGTCTTTGTTCGCTCAGAGGCAATTTGGAGCCATTCTTTATACATGGAAGCAGCAGGACGATCATCAATAGCATAGATTTTTTGTTGTTCCATGTCTGCAGTTGTGACCATACCAGTACAATACGAGCCATCAACACTTTGTAATGGAGTATATCCACTAAACCATTCAACAACAGTGTCAACACTTGGATAACACATTGCAAATGCAATCCCAATATGTGAACCAAGACCACCCATTCGACCACCATTACGGCGAAATCCACCACTACAGCTACTGATTTGCACTACAAGACTCATCAGCGTAAATTGATAGTTCAAACAGTACACATTCGATCACGATTTGATGAGACTGTAGAACAACCACCAAGAACAGGACATGCCACTGCTGCACGTAAGCCAGCTAGAGCTTCATCAACAGCTAGTGGCGATGCATATGCAATGCAAAAGTCCTATACAAAATTGTTAGATTCATGTTTGTATGAATTCCAAACTGGAGTTTGGTTAGCTGCGACTGGTAATGCTGCTTGAGCATATCCTATTGCTGCTTGGGCTGCTTTGAATGTTTTATGTTTTGCATTAACTTCACGGTATTCACAGCTACCAACCGAGTAGCTACCTTCAGGATCATGAATTCCCCAAAGAGCTATGATTGCATCTCGTTTAGCTGAAACCCAAGCCGTCTCATCGCAAACACCACGACCAAGCGTCCCACCGATAAAAGGAACTCCAGGAGCTAATTTTTGTAGCCGATGTAAAATGTATTGAGCATCGCAACTTTCTGAAAATGACACAACAAGAAAGTGAACATTTCCACGAATTTTGCTTACAAGTTCTGTGTACGCCACATCAACAGCATCTACTAGGTCATCAATATAACTCATCATAAGGAGCTATTTACCATATTCTGGGGATTGAACAATCCATGCCGATGCAACGCGAACATTTGAGGGTTCTTTACGCTGGTCTATTGAAATTCGACGACGTGGTGGAGTGGTTGGGGAATCAAGTGGCATTTGCATGTACTTGCGATCTATGCTCAATGGTGGTCGATTTTCTGGTCCTCGATCTGATTGACTTCTTGTAATAGGAATTGATCCATCTTCAGGAGGACTGTCATAAAGTCGAACTAGTTTCACTTCTTCACGGCTACTCTGTCGATGCCATGATTGAGCTCGGACACGAGGTTCTGGAGCTGGAGAAGGAATTTGACGTGATTTCATTGTTGAAAGTAGTGATGCTGCTCCTGTGTCAATAGGAGGCAATTCACGGGATTTCGCCCTTCGATGGCCCTAAGTAGTGTTAATATGATAAACTAATGCATAATGCATACAATGGTAGGAGGTGTGTCGATAACAGGACTACGTTGATCTTTTGTTGGTGTACTAGGCCCTGATACGCGTCCATGTGAGCCTCGACTACTACGTCGTGAACTTTCAGATTCTTCAGAAATACGCCCTTGATCCATAAAGCGACCTTGGGATATTGTTGTTCTTGGTGACATGAGTGTACCACCAGTTAATCGATCAGCCAAAACATCTTCAATTGCTTCATCATCATGTGTAGGATCAAGCCAAGTTAATAGTTCTTCTTCTGTGATATCACTGTCATTACTTTGATTCATTTGACCTTGGCGTTCAAGCAAACATCGGCAGCAAAGACGAATATCAGCTTGAATATAAACAGTTTGTACATTGTTGCGATCAGGAATTGAATGAGCCGATGAAGCAGGTAGTATATTAGAGCATTGATCACAAACAACTTCACCACAAACTCGGCAATGATGTCGTCGACGAAAAAAAGAAATAAATGGACGATCACAAATAGAGCAAAAAGGTCGATCACTATCAGGTACCCATGATGCTGTTTGAACAAAATTCATATCAAGTGTGACTGATTTAACTGTTTGTAAAGCATCCCGAAATCCTTTAGCAAGTCTTAAGACCATATCTTGTGCAGGATTTTTAAAGCCCAGATCAAGTAATGAAGGCATACGTTGTAAAGCAACAGACATGAGTACATTTTCAGTCCCATTGATACGAGCTCCACGTTCAAATTTCATAATCAATGCATCAATTTGCATTCGTTCAAAATGAGTACTATCAACTGGTGGTCGAAAATCTTTTGTATCTGCAATAGATTCTTGAAAAAGATAACAACATTTCAATCGTCCTTGTTCTAGCACCAGGCCAATAAACTACAATGATCATGAATTAAACCACGTAATAATTTTTTCATTTCTTACTTCGAGGACTTGATAATCCAATGGTTTATGTAATTTTGATTTGCCTGCAAGAGCATACCATTTCACAGCAATACGCTTATACGATGGATGAAAAATAGATGTGCCTGATGTCGGAACATCGATTGGATTTGTGATATCAGTCGGTATATTGGCAACAACAGCAGCATCAACAAATACATCTTGAAATACTTCTTGTGTGAACGTGTGGGAGGACACAGTGCAATCGTTCTCAAACAATCGCTTCACGACAGTCGGTAGTTTAGTTTCTATTGACGTCACGGCTTTATGTGCCACAAAAACTTTCCATTCTGGTGTCGTTTTGGAAAGTAAAATACCGTCTTTCGAGCCAATATCACTCCAACATGAAGCACTTGATGTAGCCTCTTGTAGTAGCTGTAAAGATGCATTGGCACGACGTTCTGCTATCGCTGTGTACGAGTCAAAGCGTCCGTCTAGTACCGTTCGCTTCATGCCTCACTTTCTACACTAAAACTAGTACCAGCTGGTGCTTCTTTACAAAGATCAAGTATAGCAGTGATAGGCAATGGTACATGGTATTTACATGTCGCTGACACGCTTTTGAGACTGTATGGACACCCGATTCTTTGCGTTTGTTGGCGCTACATTTGCAATGCCATCAACATCAATCATACTGTACTACGTTGTATCGACGTCTTTTGTTCTCCTGTTTTGTTTCTTTTGACACTAATTCTAGAGTCTTATACCATTTTCTGATTTAACACTATTTTTCGTATACAAAATTAGTGTACTGTCACATTTTCTAAAAGAATTGTCACAACGATGGCTCATGGAGGAAGCTTTAGTAGTTTATGCAATGTCTTGGAACGTGTAGCGATTACAAGCAAGAATGATGCAAAGCTAAAGATTATCTTTAGTCCAGAATTGCGTAAAGTATGTGCAGGTGCTTCATTGTACCCGTTATTACGTTTAATTCTACCTCATTTGGATCGAGAACGAACATATAAGCTCAAAGAAAAAAAACTTGCTGCATTGTACGTTGAATTACTTGGATTAAGCCCTACAAGTGCTGATGGAAAGAAATTGCTGCATTGGACAGACCCTACAATCGTCACATCTCGAGCTGTTGGTGATTTCTCCATGGTGTTGCAAGAAGTCATGCAATATCGTTCGAAACCTAAAGCTAGCAATATGACAATTCAAGATGTAAATCAATTGCTTGATGAATTGAATGAATATGATCCTGAAGCTGGGAATGTCATGGCAAAGAAAAAGCAAGTTTTATTAAAATTTATTACACAATTTACTGCAGAAGAACAAAAATGGCTTGTGCGAATGGTTATTAAAGATCTTAAAGTGGGTATTCGTCATGAAAGAGTATTACAATTCATTCACCCTGATGCTGTTGAAATGTTTAACCATACAAATGATTTAGCTAGAGTAGGAATTGAAATTGATACAAAGGAATCTCATGCATGTCGTAGGTTTGTAGTGAACTTACAGATTCGATGGTTCGATATGTGCCCCAAATTGCTCCATTTCAAGTATTTACTCCTATGCTAGCTAAACGTTTACCTTTTGGTGAATGTACACAAGCAATGAATAGTAATTCATTTTATATGGAACCAAAATTGGATGGTGAAAGAATTACTTGTCATGTTCAAACTAAAGAAGATGGTTCACGTGAATTTCAACTTATATCGCGTAATGGTATCAACTATACTGAGAAATATGGTCCATGTATTTCTTCGTTTGTAAACACACAGGTGTGATCGACTAAGGCATTAGATATTTTACAAAAATGGATTAGGTGCATCAAATGTTTGATGTAATTCTTGATGGTGAAATGCTTGTTTGGGACAGTGTCGAATTCAAGTTTCTCTCGTTTGGTTCATTAAAATCGGTTGCTTCCGAACAAGTTCAAGGGTTTGATCATTTATACAACTCTTATCATTCTCGAGTAGAAAAAACGATCACAAATGGCTTTGTTATGTTGTCTGGGACATCGTTTATCTAGGTGGTAAAAGCGCCTCGACATTGCTTGCCAAACTCTGTCCTACAATTAAAACTGAGACCACCAATATCATGGGTACGTGGCTATCATGATACTAGGGTAAATTGACAAGTGATACGTTTGTAGGACTTCCTTTAACAAGTCGACTTAAAATTCTTAGTGCTGTTCTAACTCCTTTGGATCATCGAGTAATGAGAATTGAGCAAACTTTAGTACCAGCATCTCTATCGCCAGTCGAACGTCATGAACGTGTCATGGCTGATATTGATAAAAGATTATCTGCTGGGTATGAAGGACTTATTTTAAAAGATGCTACATCGCATTATATGTGTGGAGAAGTTGGTCGTAAAAGTCAACGATGGATTAAACTAAAACCTGATTACGCCGGCATGACGAGACAATTAGATGTAATCGTCATTGGTGGCTACTACGGGTCAGGATCTCGTCGCGGTGGTGCAGTATCTCACTTTTTACTTGGTAAGAGTAAGGTTTAGAACTATCAATTATTATGAATTATTTAGGTGTTTTAGAGAGACCACTTTCAGAAAATGATTTTAGTGTTCCTGTTGTTTCCTTCTGTAAAGTTGGCACTGGGTATTCCATGGAGGAACTTGATGCTCTACGCAAACATTTAGCACCACATTGGCAACCTTGGGAAGTAAATAAAGTAAGTTTGATTAAATATTAAAAAATCATACATGCATTAGCTCCCATCTTACTTTGATGGATGGTCACCCAAAAGTGATACGAAGCCTGATGTTTGGATTCGGCCTGAAGATTCTGTCTGCGTTGAGATTTATGGCTTTGAACTCACGTATACGACAGAGTATCAAACTGGTTTAACTTTACGATTTCCGCGTCTTAAAGCTATTCGTTATGATAAATCGTGGTCAGAATGCTTGACAATGGCCCAACTTAATACAATGAAAGGCCAACAGTTTAATCAAAAGCGCGCAGTGGATGTCGCATTTGGGCAAAAAGAGACATCAAAACGATTAAAATCGACTCAAAAAACAAAACGAGCTGCATTAGATCGTGGCCATGTTGGCGTATCTTTAGCTTACACGCAAGCCAATTTGGACGAAGTTGTGGAAGCCTCTAAAGTATTCCAAGGTAAGCTTTAAGTATTGCTTGCCTTCAAGATTGCATTATAGGCTGTACATTTTGTGTTTTACCTGGCAAATATCCTGATGAAATGACAAAACAATCGATTGAACAACTTTTATATAGTCATGGTGGAACTTGCGTACAAAACCCACATCCAAAGTTAAATAGTTCAGAGACCACAAAGATTATTGCAGTTAATGGCGATGGTGTAAAATTGCGCAATTACATGAAGCAAGGTATCTATGATGTCATTACCATTGACTGGATCTGTCGATGTATTGACTCTCAAGTAATCTGTATTTTGAATGCTAAAAAATCTTACTTTTCTATAGCAAAAAGAACCATTACGAGCGAGAGATTATATATTTACAACAGAATCCACTGCCTCCCATCTCAAAACACAATATGATGTTTATGGGGATCACTATACTACACCTGTGACTGTAGAAGAGCTACAAATTATCTTAAAGTCTCATGCCTTCCAAGAAAATACATGGCCAAAACCATGGCAAGAACACCTTGAAAGTGCTTCGTTTGAAGAGCAAGCAGTGGTAGAGTGTCAAAGCAACTTTTTTTGGCATTGTGTGGTTTATGTTGATCAATTTGAAGATATTTACACTGAACCTGGTATCGCTGAGGTTAATCGAACGAGTGAAATGCACCAGATTGCTCAGTACATCAAACTCTTTGGTGGTCGTATTGTTGATTATGTAGCTTCCAATACTACGCACATTATTTTACCAGAAAATTCTGAAAGACAATCCCGATTGAGTTCTGTTCGACCAATTGTACAAAAACTGCGCCATTCATTTGGCCGAGAACCTGTTGTTGTGACTACTTCTTGGGTCTACGATTGTCTTCGTGCTCGGCAACAACTCCCGATGGAAATGGATCAAACCAACTATCAGCTACCCTGCTAATCATACATAATACACTTAATATGTCAATCCCATTACCATATCTATGGCCTCGCTAATCAAACAAAACCCATATATTACGTTCACAATGCATAATCCAAATACTGTGCTAACCTTGCAGTGTTAACCATATTCATCTTCCAACGTTTACCAAGCAAATCCAATTATCATGTTAAGAATAAATATAATTATCACTCAATCAATGAAAAAGTTTTTCACTTACGTTAAAGACGCAAATTTTCAGTCGGTTTTGTAGCTTACAAAGCTTCAGCATCACGAAGCATTGGCACAAGCTTTCCTGCTTTTTGCAGAGCTGCAGTATCAGAACCACCACCAATCGATTGTCCATTGATGAACACGTTCGGCACCGTTCGTTGACCGGTCAACTGGTAGCAGGCATTTTGTACATCATCTCCAGTAGGATCGTCATGCATTTGGTTCAATTCAACCACGTGATAGCGAGCTCCGACAGAGTTCAATACATCTTTAGCCATGCGGCAATAGCCACACGTAGTCTTGCTAAAGACCACAGCGCCATGTTCAGCGATCACCTTCTTGACAAATTGCACTCCAGACACCATTGAAGAATAAGTTATCATCCGGACAATTGTACATGTGTACAACTGATTTGAGTTATTATCCGGACAAAGTGTACAAGTGTACAGCTGATACTAGTAATGCAATGAAGGAAACCAGCTCCATATGTTATTTTCCAGACTTGCAACCAAAGCACTTTTGCATGGAATTAACCCAACAGAGCTGAAAAGGAAAGAGCTTTTGTTTATTATTTGAACTTTGCTGGGTTACGTTCATGCAAAAGTGCTTTGGTTGCCACTATGTAGTAGTTTGGAAAATGACATATGGCATTACATTGGCAGGGACTTTGCTAAATGTAATCGTTTTCCTTCAATAAATCTATTTATAGAACTTAGTGATGGAAAAATGTCAAAAAGTGTATGTATTTATAGCAACGGTTGTGGAAAGTACCTGCTCAGTTTCGGTGTGAAAGTGCACAGGAGGATGCTGCCAGCACTCACGACGAAACCAAAGCAGCCGATCAAGCAGATCAAGGGGCTAAACAACGAAGCGATAGATTCGTACGCCAATACACCAGTCAACACGACGTCTTATGCCGATTCTTCGGAAAAAAATGGTCGAGGTTCGAGTAGTCGGAGGGAAGAAAAGGTTGAAAATGAAGCGAGTGAAGGGCCAAATGTGGTTATGGCTCGAGCTATTCGAGATCGTAAACCAAAGAGTGAAGAAGAATTGACGCTTAAAGCCGGTGATATGTTGCACGTACATTCGACGAAAAAAACGGGGTATTTAAAATGCGAATGCAATGGAAAAATTGGCTATGTGCCAGCCTCGTATGTTGAATTCATTGAAAAAGATGGGACTGTAGAACCATCATCACCGAGAAAGAAGAAAAAAAAGTCAAAGAAGAAGCACAGGAAAAAGAAACACTCGTCAGAGGAAGATGAAGAAGAAGAAGAAGAGGAAGA
>JNBS01000442.1:0-29773 GCA_002081575.1 Thraustotheca clavata | reverse complement strand
CAACATATCAAGGACTATTGACTTTATTAAAAGGACGAATTCAATTGGAATTGTATTATGCAGGTGAAATGGCACGTTTGGCTGATGCATTTAAAGTTGAAAATGAAGATGAAAGTACAATGTTTGGAGCTCTTGGAAGTTTAAAAAAGCAATATCATCATATTAGTAGTCAACATAAAATGCTGGCTGTTAATTTGGATGAAGATATCTATCAGCCACTTGAAAATTTACTAAAATCATTGATTAAGAAGGAACAACAAATTACTACTTGTACAAGTCGTATTCGCAAACAAACTAAAGCATTAGAAGATCATTATCGTAAACAACATTCCAAGATGGATAAATGTTTTAAAGAAGCAACTACAATGTATGTTCAAGCACTTGAATCTGGTATTTCTCCATTGGTGATTCAACATCATTATAACACTTATCTTGCTGAAAATTCATTGCCTTCAAGTCCCTCTTTTGTTGTAGATGGTGGTAATAATGCTCAAGAAGATCCTTCATTCTTTACTGATTTGTTAACTCCAAGACGTCGTCATACACCACGTAGTCCATCAACTACACTTGATAGTGTCAAGCTTGTTAGTTGGCTCTTACCAAATGAACAACAAAAAAAAGATAATTTGATGGTCACTGCTATTAAAGCTACTGAGGTAGTAGCTATTCATTCCTATTATCTTTAATTGTACCATGTAGGCAGCTGATATTGCTAGAAATGAGTGTCGTCAAGCTTATGTTGGGTTTGAAGAAGCTCGTATTGCTTTATTTCGTTCAATGCAATCAGTACTAAATGATTATCAAGTACTCTACCTTAAATATCCATTCACTGATACATTTTTTATTGTAGCAAATTGCTGAAAATCGTTTTAGTGCAGTAGCAAATTGTCTTCGAAAACATGTTGTATTTGAATCTGCATCACTAGCAAATACACAAGTAAACAAGCTATTCTTTTAATCATCTTTATATTGATTTAGTATGACTGGCAAATGGTAGCAAAATCTATGGAAGGTGTTGATTTTAATGCAGATATACGAACATTTATTTTACGTCAATATCGTCCAGCAGTGGCTCATATGACAATCAAAGATTTATGTAAAGTTGATCATTTACCGTTGCCACCATTATCAACTCGATTTGGTCTTTATGATGTGACTTTACGTCGATATACCATGGATAAAACAGGAAATACACAATCCATCTTGGGTTGGTTAGTCACACGAGATCAAAGCATTCATACTAAAGAAAATGCATCATCGACAGTGCCTGTTGTGCCTTCTTCAGTTGTAGCTAAAGCTATTCAACAAACTTTAGCATGTGCGATTGCTTCGATATCAATGCCAAACATAAAACCAGAAGAAATCATGGATTTGAAAAAAGAGCAAGAGGATGAAGTCGACTCTGTCCATTCTGAAAGTACTCAGAGCATTGAATAAACTCATAAATATCTTGTTTTCTCATAAAGAAACTCATCTTAAAGTGGCGTAGATGCTGCAAATTGCTCCTACATGTAGCTACTCATCTATTTATTCGTCTCGAGCCAACGATACACGATAAAATCCACAAAAAAAAGAGTAAAGCATGTATATACAGCCCAACTACGATAGTTCGCCCAGCTTTCTACATGATTAAACCTCTTCTTTCTTCTTCTCGGCTACTCGTTCCCGTGCACCATGTTCTTGATCTTGTTGTATCATTGTAATCTATCCAACGTACCCTAGTGTCCTCCCAATATAGCTTATAATATAAAATAGCCTAGGCTGCGTCATGGTATAGAAAGTGACCAGCTTGTGTCCTAGAGATCCAGAATGATACATTAACCAAATGTAATGCGCTAGGATACGGTATCACTCTGTCAAAAGTGCAAAGCAGGTCACTAGGTCACGAAAATCATCAAGTGACAAGAAATGCCCCACTACGAAGCACCCGACGAAGAAGATGGAATTACGAATGATGAAGCAGAGTTTTACGTGAGGTAAGATGGGCTAACGATGGCCAAGAGCTATGGGAACGTAGTGCCGATGGGACGATTTCAGAAGCTAAGCCTGCGACTCGATTGTTTGTGCTCGAACGGCAGCTGTCTGCGAACGAAAAGGTTAGGAACATGATTGATACGGGCGGCAATAGCCACAAGAAGAGTGTGTAGGAGCTACAACAGGCAGCAGAATATGGGATGCAATTGCTACAGTCCAACGAAGAACTCGAAGCAACGATTGCAGAGTAATTTGTCGTCATTTTAATGAAATTATATGGCTCTAGGCTTCAAGTAGAGCATGAAAACAATGTAAATGAACTTAAAGCAGAGATTAAAAACCTTCAAAGACACTTGGCTACTGCTCAAGAAGAACGGGATACATGGAAACAGTATATTGATATTTGAATCTTTCATAGTAATGTGGTTTGTAGAAAATTTATTGAATTGGATGATTCTGTAAGCAATTACCATCGAGAAATACTTGAAAATGCTTCACAAGTTAATAATCAAGAAGAAGACTTAATGCAACAATTAGCATCCGTGCAATCTACATTAGATGACACTGAACAACAATTTGCAGCCACTGTGGTTGAAAATGATCGATTAAGAGCTCAATTATCCACTGCTCGGGATGAACTGAGAGAAGTTCAAGAACAGCTCATGATTAATGCAAAATTGGGAAATGATTCACAAGAAGCATTACAAGATTATCGACGAGAAATGGGAGACCAATTACATGCAGCAAATGCTAAAGTCAAGTGGCTACAACAACTTCTTGATGCTCGGTTTTCTATTGCATTTATTTCAATCAACTAAATGTTCATATAGTGATCAAGTTGAGGACCAATTGCATCAAAAAATTAATGTATCCAAACTTTTAGAGTAATTTGTTTAATGATGTCGTAGGATTTAACGATGGAAGTTGAAGCAAGCTCAAATGAATTTGAATCAAAATCAATTCTAATGCAAAGTATGCTCCAAAAATGTGCTCGTCTTGAAAAAGAATTGAGTGTATTTGAACAAGTCATGTCAAATCAACTAACACCAGTGTACACAACATCCCATGAAGCCATGCTTGAAGCAGCGTCATTTGATCGACTTCAAAACTATTTCAACTTGACAGCTCTTGGCATTGTACTTGAAATGCATGCTGAAGAATATTGCCTTGATACGTCAAGTCGAAAGATGTTTGAAATATGGTTCCAACAAGTTCTATCGACAGACATCCCATTTTTTCAATGGTATGCTTGGCTTTCACATCGCATCAGTAATCACATGGTTATGGCATCGCCAACCTCATCCCCAAGGTAGGCTCACGAAGGCTTGAGCGAATGGAAAATGAACAACTGAATAGCAAAAATCGCAAATTTTCAACAGCATCTTTTGGCAAAGCTATCACGACAGTCCTATTCAATAAAAAGTAAGATTTTGTATTTTGCATATCATTTCTATGGGCATTTATAAATTCTACTTATTCCTAAAGCTAATTAACTAAATCACAAGCATCCAGTTTAGATTGAAATAATTAACGATTTCCAGCTGCTCAAATGCCCATTACATTCATTCTTTTCTTTACCTCTATCAAGTCCAAACTCTACACATGTAAACCATCTCTCTACCATCTCCAAGAAATCCATGATATAAAACCATCCATAAGCTTCATTACGTTGCAAAATACACCATTATTATTATAATTTAATCTATGAATACAATCATTTCGTGCATTAATACCAATTCAATACATCTGGTCGTAAAATGTACCCAGGTATAATATCGATCGCCACACTACTTGCGCAGGTTGTAAAAGTCTTGGTCCTATCCATTAAAGCAATTTACTACATTAATACTCTATCTAAATCTTTTGTTATAGCCTTATATATGCTAAATTAATGTATTTAAAGCTTAATTTTTTACAAGTTTGATATGTTATGAAACTTTACGTGAACTATCAAGAAGAGACGACCATTACCAACGGTGTATGTCCGTCCCATTGTAATTGTCCTTTTTATAGTCTATTTAATTAACTTGACATTTGTATGTATAATAAAAAAAATGTCAAAAGTGCACTTTCAGATGGACTAATCATTTTTAAACTCGACATCGATTGAGTACCAAAGATGCTCTTAAGGTTAACTTTGCTTGCTGTTTTTGCAAATGTAGTGATGGCTTTAGCTCCGATCTTAGTTCGTGGTAATAAACTATTCAATGCAGAAACTGGAGATCGATTTTTTATGCGTGGCATGACGTATGAATATGATGTAAGTGATGAAAATTATGCCAACAAAAGCAAAGCTGCCATTGCTCGTGCTGTCAAAGATTTTAATGGAACTTTGAACACATTGCGTGTTTACAATGTCAATCCTGAAAAAAGTTATAAAGAATTCATGAGTGATATGGCTGATGAGGGCATTTATGTCATGTTGAGTGCATCGCCATCCAATGTTGCTTATTATGGATCGTATCAATGGTCTACTATTCGCAAAGACTCAAATGCTGACAGTGAAGATTCATGCTACAAATCATATTTGCTCAACTATGGCAAACGCATTGCATTGATGTTTTCCCAATACAACAATACCCTTGGTCTCGTCATGGCTAATGAAGTCATGCAAGCTTCTCTTCGCCCTGCTGCTTGTGTCAAGCAATATATTGCTGATTTAAAGAACTGGATGCGTGGAAAATCGGCTAATATGCGTGTGCTTCCTTTAGCTTATGCTGCTGCAGATAGTAGTTATGCTGGTTCATCTGGTGATCCACCCGTAGCTAATGCTCCTGCTGCTGATGAATATGCTATCATTAAGATCCAAGGTCTTCTTTGTGGTGATACAATGGTGGATGGTGTTATGCAACAATCAATTGATATGTATCTCATCAATGAATACCGTTGGTGCAATAGCAATAACTTTGGTAACTCGTATTCCCGAATCTTGGCTTTGGCTAAAGGTGTACCAATTGTCATGGGTCTTGGTGAATATGGTTGTGATTTGGTTTCTCCACGAAAATGGGAAATGATTCCATACCTTTTTGACAACTCTTCGGAAGGCTTTACTAATGTATACTCTGGTGGATTTGCTTATTCTTTTGGTGAAGCCACTTTGCCAGCAGGATCTAAATTTCCATTGTTCACTGGTGGTGATTCTAGTATTACTGGCAATGTTGGCACAACTCCAACTGCGTCATACACCAATCTACTAGACAAGTTCACCACCAACCCAACAAAAGGATTTCCAGTGGCTGCTTGGAAACCTGAAAGCAAATGTGACTGGACCCCACCTATTACCACTACCGTTGATCCAAGCAACAAAAGAGCTCAATCGGGATGGATTTTGCCCACTTGTGACTCTGTTAAAATTCAACCTACAGACACTTGGGTTACTAAAACCAGAGAAGGAATGGTTTGCAATAATCAAGGTGGCACTTGTGATGTTTCTGTACCATCACCTCCATCCGGTGTGCCTACCAACAAAGCCATTTGCAATCGTGCTGATAATGTGACTATGGGTGGAGGAACTTGTGTTACCAAAGGAGATTGTAAGAACGGTGGTTCGTGCAACAATGGTCAATGCAAATGCTCACTCTGTTATTCAGGCCCCAATTGTGGTGTTTCCATTGCAAGCTGCTCTGGCAGCAACAATGGTAACAATGCTGGAACCACGTCAAGTGGTATTAAAGCATCAGCTTTTGTAGCTTCACTTGTCGTAGCTATTGCTATGGCTTTTTAACTTGTGAAATGAATCAAGTTTTTGAATTAAAAATATTTTTACCAACAAGTTTTAGTATCACTTTCTAGTTTCAGTTGTACTTTTTAAACCAGTTACTATGTACCAAAGTAAATGGGATTCTCAACTTGAATTTGCATTTGATCCTTTCAAAGAGTACTATAAAGATCATCCAACGTTAGCATGGCCTGAATTTCCTTATAAACATGTACAAAGTTATTTATCTCCTTGATTTCATGTACTTTTTAGAGAGTGCTAAATCTGGTGCTTAGCCGAGTTCCTAATAGTACTTGTTTGCAAGCTGCAGGAGCCCTTTTAATCGGTCGTGGAGATGTGAATAAAGCAATTGGAACTTTTCAAGTGTTTGCAGATTGGGTTGATATTGAAAAACGATTTAATGATGAACGACAAGCATTTCGACTTGCAAAAAAAGCGTTGATCTTATCACATAGTAAGACCTGATTATTGCAATAGATATATTATTGAAAGTACTCAACGTGTAAGACAAGAACTTAATGCATTTAAAAAACGTGATGAACTTGCTGCTGAAGTAGCTAAAAATGCTACATATCTTTCATCTATTAAAGCAATAAGATATTCAAATGGTTAGCTTTTGATTATACCAATGAATAACCCATAAAATAGGTGACAAATATGAAGGACAAGTTGTTCAACGAGATAATGTTATGATTCCTGATGGAAAGGTATTAATTAACCAATATAGCTAAATCCATGTGCAATAGGGCACATTATTTGTACGCGATAAAACTAAACCCCCTGATCCTTTTCAAATTCACACAACTCCAAAGTACATTGGTATCACTTTATAGATGTAAAATTTATTAAGCTTGTTATGCAGGTTTCTGGTTACAAGGGCTTAAGCACGGCAAAGGACAATATTTTTGGGATGATAAGTCCTCTTGGGAAGGAGCATTTATTGCTGATGAAATGAGTGGAAAAGGTGTGTTTCGGGAATATGTTAATGAAGATGATGAGGACCAAGTTGTACCTGAAGAAAAAGTCCGATATTTTTACAAAGGAAGACATATTTGTTGGGGTCATGGTACAGCAACAGTTTGTTTGGAATTTCTGAGGGAATTGTTAGAATTGCAGCTAAACTCTCGACTTCACATCTATATATCCAATAATTCAACATACACAACAAAGATGCAGTACTTAGTCAAACCAAATAGACAAATATCAATGGAAGGCTCAATTGTACAATATGATAGTACTAAAGACCTACACTACATTAGGCTGAATGATGCTTCTGAAAAGTGGGTTTCTTTGAATGGGCTTGATTTTGAACTTGTTGTACTTAAACCAATAGGGTCATATTAACATGAATAACGCCGAGTTTTTAGTGAGTTGTGTCAAAGTCCATAAGTTCAACGAACTGATCCAAGCTTTTTAAGAGAAGGTCTTCATTCTGCATATTGGAAAGTAATCGCATTGATGCAGATTCAAATCGTCGATATGCATTTCTGTAGGCAGACAATATTGAATCGGTGAATGCACCAACTTGGTAATCAGTATCTAGGTCGGCAATTTGATTTGGAAAAGCTAATGAAGCATCAGCAGCTGCAATCTGCAGCTCTCCTGCTGATGGACTTGCTACAAGACGGGGTGCTTGGGTTAGTGGTGTTGATATTTCTGTGAAGAATTGAAGCGTTGCACCCTCATCACTGGTGTGCTCGACAATAGCCCTATGAACACTGAGTTGTCAATGGCGAATATACAATTACCAGCCACTTCCATTAAAAGTAATAGCAAGTGGATCAAGTGGGATTTTAGCATCTTCAATGATGTTTCGCCAAACAACAATTTCTCTCGAGTCTTCGACAAAGCGCTTAATTACAAGACGAGACTCTGCAACATTTTCAGAGCTAATATGCCATCGACTTTTCATATAAACCATGTTTTCTTCAATTGTTGCAAGTTTCTACAAATATAATGGGACAGAGAATTCATCGTTGAAAAAACCTCAAAACTATCACTGGCAGAGCTATCATTAACATGATCAGCATTTAAAAAGCTCCAAATCGCTTGACCGATCATTCGGAATGGAACATGAGGAAAAGCAAGTCGATTGAAACTTTCAATGACAATACCAGGATTTGCTCCATCATCAAGATATTTCACTGTCGTCGATTTAATAGTATGATTTTCTTGAATTTGACGTTGTAAATACATATTAAGTACTTTGTTGTATTCACGATCAGCAATAGCAGTAAATGCAGCACTTCGTTCGGTTGCATCAGCAACCAATTTAAACTCTTTCCAATTATGATCTTTTGTTGTTGGTAATTGCAATACTTTAGGACGCTTTTGCACTATTCCTGCTAAAGTTTCTGCAAATGTAAGTTCATCTTGAAGAGCTGCTTTTAAACGAGCATTTTCCATCATTGCCAATTGCATTTGATACCGTTGTTCTTGAGCCATATCTTTCCATTGTGTACCAGAGACCACTTGTTCTTGTTGCATTGAGCCTAAGATCTTCATTTGCTTTTCCATTTCCTCCACTTTCTTGCGTAAATAATCAAGCTCAAGCTTTTGGTGATTAATATACTTTCGTTTCTTGGGATTCCCGTCGAGTTCAGAAGCCGCGTCTTCGTTCAATTCATTGAGAAAGGTGTTTACAAGGGGCGGCCCATCATAAATGTGTTCTTTAACGTCATTAAGAGCATCTACAAGCGATGCCATCGGTGCCTTGGACTTGTCCATGATCGACTTTACAACTAAATTCTTCGTAAACAAGTTATTGGTTAAAAGTAATCAAATTGTATACTTTTGATTGGCTGTTCAAACGTAATCAAAATCTTCTTTCTCACATATGTCTCAATGTCTTTTAGATGATGTTGACTTTGAATTCATTTGTTTCTATTCAAATTGGGTCATCTAAAAGCTTATATTTGTTTGAAATCTTCATTGATAGCTATAAAACAAGTAATTTTAAGCATCACAAAAGAGCAAAAATTATCATTGATTTTACTTTCTATTATTCTAGACTATACCTTGTAAGCCCCATAACATTTTTCAAGTGTAATAATGACTGCAATGGTAATCTTTCAGCCTTTGGATAATCTATTGTTTAATTACACAAGAAGCCTGATAATATTCGACGCAGTTGAAGTTATAAGTTGCATTGTGAAATAATAGTATAGTTTGGTGGACTAGTATATGACAAAGTTTGCTGAACATGGATTTAATCATTTGAGTTGAAAAAGAAGAGTTGAATGGAAGTAAAGAGGATAATGTGGTATTGCAAAGAGTTAATAAGTGTAAATAAGACAATTCTAAGCGAACTTTTCAGAATGGTAATCAAAGTACACACCTCCATTTTCAGGATCACTAGAGTACTTTTGACACATTTCCATCAAAATTTTATCAAGTGGATGAGGACCGCAAAAGAAAACACCAATTTCTTCACGTGGATGCTTTCGTACAAGATCTCGAAACACTGCATCCCAATCAGGCCGTCCAAAATGTGTCATTTGTTTAGATTTGATACCAGAAATGACATCATGTCCAGTTTCTTGGTGTACAAACTTTTGAAACATTTTCAATGGTACAGCGCGTTCTTCTTTCTTGACAGTACTTAAATATTGATGCATTTCAATTACATTGTCTCGATCCATCGAATTGATATCGTTCATTGTTTCTTGGAACCATCCAAGAGATTCTTGTCCTCGAGTAACCCAGTGGAAATACATTTTTTGAATTTTAAACGAGGTTGGATGACGGACACAATTACAATTACGGCAGCGATAATCTTCCCATAAATGTACAACATCCTTTAAAATTGATGCAAAAGGAGTGACACCAATACCACCACCGATCATAACAATAGTTTTAAAGCGATGATAATCTTGTGTAGGTGCTCCAACAGGCCCATCAATATATACACTTGGGTATTCTTTGGTCATTGCAGCATTTTTAATGAGTTCATGAAGCGCATGAGTCCAATCACCGGCATCACGAATATGCACACCAATGTATTGATCACCTGGAGCTGATGAAATAGTAAATGGATGCCATTCAAAACCTGAAATTGCTGGTACATTCAAGTACAAATACATTCCAGGACGATATACAAACTTTTTAGGTTTTTCAATGTACAGAGCCACAGTGCCTTGATACATATTGGCTCGAATAATACGTAGTGGTATTGTGAACATTTTTGTGTAGCGCAATCGTCGTTCAATCAAATAAATGAGAAATGGTGGCAAAATCCAATATTCTGCTTGAGCTTTAGAGAGCCACGAGGTTGCACCATGAAAGCATCCGATGACAAGAAATGGCATAAAAAGTAAATGAGAGTACCAGAACAAATTGAATTTGCCTTGTCGAAAGCGTGGAATAGCTGCCAGTGGAAATGCAATCAACGTGATTAGAAGCAATAGAACTCCAGTCACCACAGGTAATTGTACAAGCATTTGTGAAAATGGTGGCCGACCATTTGCAAAAATACTCACATTTCGAGTTACAAAAATCGAGGCTTGAATTTGTTCAGGGGTAGCAACAAGATAAAGCATGATTTCATTTGAAACATGAGCACCAGTGTGAATTAGCCCAGCAAGAAGTAAAACAGATCCACAGATTTTATGAAATGCAATGTTGTCATCAAATGGGATAAGTTGCCATAAAAAGTTAGATCGCTTTAAAACTTGAACAATTGAGCGACACATTGGTAAAAGTACAAAAAGAAAGTTTAACATGACAACTTGAGCACACCCACGAGCAATTTGTAAACCATAACCAAGAGCTGGATCAAATGTATAACATCGCCATTTGGCTATGAATACAATGGCATTAATAAGGGCGTATAGGATGAGCCATAAAATACGTAGCGAATTTTTCTCCCAGTACGGCTGGAATCCAGTACGTAATGGAGGGATCATATTTGTGCCGTAGCAGCTTTCTTCTTCCAATTCATCTTCAGCAGATTGTAGTAGAGGTAAAAACACTTTACGAAACTCAATATAGCCCATCTTATCACCAACTTGAGCTTTTTCAAATAGAATAGCGGCCATATCATTGTAGTCGGTACCAACAGCTTGGAGTTTAAATTGTGCAAAATTAGCTTCAAGAAGACGAGCAACTTGTTCAGTCGTAATGCTTTCATTATGATCAGTGTCAAAAAGGTCAAATATAAATCGTAATTTTTCATCAAGGTCAAGGTTTAATTCCATGCACGCATCGACCAAAAGTGCTTTAGTATCGACTCTGTCCATGATCCATAGCTCATCTTCATTCTCGTCTGGTGCCTTGACGTAGTCGTGCATTTTCATAATGTCAAACGTAGTCGAAAACGTTTGACGATCAACCATGCCATTTTTATCAGCAATCCCATCAAGCACATCCTTCAAGGCAAGTAATTTATTTTTTGGATCAAATGTTTGTGAACTTGTACTATCAAGAAAATTATCATCCATCACTGATGTTCTTAATCCTTGAGCTAAATCCATCACACTTGACGACGCCATTGACACACGTGATAAACGCACAGCTACAGCTGATGAACGTAGCAGACAATCCACTTTCGATGCTCGAGTTAGTTTATTAGAAGTTTTTCCTCGTATCATAGTACAACCAACTTCAGGAGTTGTTATATGTTGATATTCAAGAGTAGATGAATCCATTGGCTTTGGTACTTTAATTTCATCTTCCCCAATAAAAGAAAGCACGTTGTGGGGAGGTCTTTGCATATTCCACAATGAAAAAAAACAATTATTAAACTTCTTATAGTTAACTTATGTTTCCCTACCCCTTTTTCCTTTGTTGCAATTCTTTACATTTAGATGTAAAGGAGTTTCATACAAAAGCGTATATATTATTAGTTTAGAAAAAATTGGTATAACGTTGTTTTAAAGGAAAAACCGAAAGTGCAAAGTACTACAATTAGGTTAGAAGTGTACTGTGGGACAGACCACATTACTGCAGTCAACTAATAAACGCATGGTCTTCCCGAAAAGATGTACTTGGCCTTTCAAGTGTATAAAAGCATGAATCCCGTCTGGACATTCGAATGTAGTGACATATTTGGACGTTGAGTGGGAAAAGAAACGCGATTGTAAATAGAATTTATTTTATTTTTGCGGTTGCATGATATGAGGAAGGTTCCTTGTATCTTGCCACTCAAGATAGAACCAATTCGATTCCTTGCTTCTTTTGACCAAACAATATTCTTTTGGACAATGAGATACCTACCAAATAAAAACAATGTGCCATTTATTAATTACTGACTATATGTTCTTCTGCTGGTGCTCTGAATCGAGTTCGACAAGAATAATAGGACATTATTGTTGATATTACTAAATTAGTAGTGTTTCTACCACATTCAATACAAATGAAATTATGTTGTGAGATCAACGACGAACGTCGAGTGTTGTGTTGTGCCCACATAGCTACATAATATGATCTTCATCATTTCCATGTGGTGAGTTCCTATCAGCTATAGATGATGCCGGCAAGCAGTTCTTTAACCCCATTCTAATTCATTTTGTAATTTACAATGTAGTAGACAGAATTACAGTGTAGAAGTGAGTATAATAAGAAAGTGCTAAATTAAGTTTGAAAACCACTAAATTATATATAAATGACTAGATTTTAAGACAATAAAATTGAATCTAAGTTGTAATGCGTGATGATTTCCATTCAGGGTTCCTACTTCGTGGGCATGCACCAAAAACAAAATCCATTCGTGAAATCAATAAAGAGTATGCAAATGGCTCATTATTTTCAAAAATTTCGACACCACCAACCCCTGATTTTAACATTGGAGCTATGCGTTTGTTTTTCATTTTAACTCCATCTCGAATGGATTATTACTTGGTTGATCCACGCCCACAATTTAAACAACCGATAGCAGGCTCTTTTGCATTTGATCAACATACACAAGTTTTTGATTGCAGTGAAGTTTGGCCTGGCTTACCATCTCATACATTTTGTATTTCGTATGTAAAATGAATTTATTGTCTATATAACACATATTAGGACGAATGGCCAAAATCTTGTGCTTTCTGCAAAAAATCATGACGAAATGTCCGAGTGGATTCGTTGCGTTTCTAAAACTTTAGCTGCCTTTCCTATGCTACTACGTGGTGTATTACTAAAGAAATCAACGAAATACCCTCGTCGTGCATGGTCCAAGCGACTTGTAGAACTTGGAGAAACCTGTTTAAGCTATAGCAATATTCAACCAGGTGCCAAAAATGTCCGCAACCATATTCGTCTTACAGGACATGCATTTGTGTGTGATTTTGATGACCAAAAACAATATCGTCATGTTTTTAGTTTGTCTAGTGGTCATACTACTCTCGTATTTAGTGCCATGTCTTTAGAAGAAAAACAAAAGTGGATGACTGAATTAGAAGTACGTATTCTTCGGCACCGAATTCAGCAACTACGTAATACTAAAGCTTCAGATTTTGCAGGATATTTGGTATCAATAGTTCAAAATAAGATTATTAAGTAGCACTAGGATATTCGAAGTGCTGCAGATAAAAAATGGCGACGTCGATATTGTTCAATTCACAGTGGTCTTTTCATTCTAAAAGGACAAGAAAAGCGCATGGGAACCAAGAGTACTATTTACCTTGAAACTATACTTAAAATCACAATGGATACACCTACTAGCCGAACGTATTCTTTCACTATACAAAGGTACTTTGTGCTTATAGTAAAATACTAAGTTATTCAGATTTGGTGCTCCAGATTTGTATGTAGCTGCCTACAGTGAAACAGAGAAGAAAAAATGGCTTGATCATTTTCATATTGCACGAACTGAAATTAAAGATGCCCCATCAACTGCATTTGAAAAGGATATTTCAGCAATTGTCAAGACCACAGGCTACATTACTATTCATATACAACCACATGAGAGGTTAGAAATGCTAATTGAACAATGGCATGAACGCATTGTTGTGTGCAATACTGTGATTGCTAAAAGAACTGTACCAAGGGGCAGGTAGAAATAAATTGATTTCTCCATGGTTCTAATTTCTTCATGTTAGTGTACTCGTGTGTTTAAAAGATGTGAGTGGAAAACACGATACGTTTGATGTAATGTGGCATTTTTTGCGTATTCAAACACGCCCTGTTACATTAACATTTCGTTTACCTATTTCAAAAGGTGGTATTCTACGGATACACACAACAGTACCAGCATCGGTACCTTAAGCTAAAATTTCAATTGTTAACTAGAATTGAATAGCAATGGGTTGCTCGACATTGTAGTGTCATGGAAGGCCACTTTATTGCACAATCTGTTGGTGATGATCCAGAAGTTTTGGTATCATGGCCATTACGAAAATGCAAAGTGAGTTTAGTTCATGATTACAATACTAAATTAGACGACAATATGCCAAACTGCTTTTTTATTGAATGTGAACCATTGCAAAGTCACAATACTGAGAATACAACAATCATCTTGAGTGCAGCATCATCTGAAGATTGTGTGCTTTGGATGGCGGTATTGCATTTGGAAATTTCTATAGCACATGGTGATCCAACGTTTGCTCCAAAATCACCAACAAGAGCTGATAAGCGTCGAATTTCTATGCTTAAGCAAGTAAAGAAAATTGCTGAATATATGTATGGGGATGATGAAGCTATTGATGCTGCTGCAGATGCTGAAGGTGTTGTAAATGAACATCCACCACCACCTGCAATTGAACCTGAAGAAGATCAGAGCTGGAGAGATAAAAGTGACTCTGATGAAGACTCAGATGATCAAACATTGTATGAGAAATTGCACCAAAATCTTGTTGTTGTACCCAGAAAATTTATAAAGGAAAAGCGTGCTTCATGTGCTGAGTTTGTAACAACTACTTATCAAACTCAACGTGCTGCTTTCCTTGAACGAGAAGATGTTAAAGAGTTTCTTGCAAATGCTGAAAAAGCACGAGTACGAGTAGCACCACTAGCTAAAGCAGTTCGGCAACGTTCCCGAAGATTTTCAAGAGATTGTGGTAAATATGTCGATGAAGCGAAGACTGCTATTCGTGTACCAAATCCAGCAACTAATCCACTCTTTGATGGCTCTAAACGATACATTACAGCATCCATTCGTGGTAAATCTGTCAAACATATCGAGCAATCCAGCAAGCGAAAAACAAGGCGATTTTACGACTGCCAACCTATTGTCAAACGCTACGAAAATCTTCCTCACGATCAAACCATTGAAACCTCAGACGAGTCAGAACTGAATCAAACCACAATGAGCACAGACACAGCTCGTCAATTTTTTGATGAAGTGTCAAATGGAAAAGATAAACACCCATATTTACACATGATTGAATTGCTTCGAAAGCTTGCAATTCGATCACAAGTACCTGAAGTAGCCTGTGAAGCATTTGAAAATGCCATTGAGCAAATGGAACAAATGCACGAAATTACATTTTCGATCTCACGTGTTCGCTTTGTTCAAGTGGCAACTAATACTATTCACGATTCAAGTTTAGTTGAAAGTATTCAATGGTTTGCTAAAGGACACATGCTATGGATGTAATAATGAATGAAAAATATATATCTGATTCATTGACTAAATTACTAAACCTTTGTTACTTTATTCAACATCTTATGCAATTTAAGAGGGTATCATTGTCATTTGATTTATATATAGTATACATGAATCAAGAAAAGTGGATTTATGATGGCCGACAACACACCTCCCGCAGCTCCGCTCGTTGCTCGTGTAATTGAAGAACCAAAGCCATCTACGAGCGAATCTAATGAAGGCAAAGAGAAGAAAGAGTTAATGTTAACAGAATGCATTGAATTTCGCGCTGAAGATGAGGTGCGAAACTTGTAATTTTCACATTTAACACTTTTGCACATAGGAAATTTACCATGTTGGTACTGCTGGCTTAAAAGCGCGAGTGTTAAATGGCTTGGAGGAAATGACAAAACTTCGTGTAAGGACTATGCATGTTTTAGTGCTAATATGTCTGTAGGAATTGCATGTTCGATCGAATTTACTCTACAAAATGACTGGAATTGAAAATCTAGTGAATTTAACACACTTGGAACTGTATGACAATCAAATTAAAAAGATGACAAGCCTTGAAAATCTCGTTAACTTACGCGGTAAGATTACTGTTGTGGATCAAAGTAATTTTTTGTGTAGTGCTTGATTTATCTTTTAATGAAATTCGAGTTATTCCAGATTTAAGTCATTTGACTAAATTAGAAGAACTTTATGTGGCAAACAATAAATTGACACATATCACTGGCATTGAAAACCTTAAAACTCTCAAGAAACTTGACCTTGGTGCTAATCGTCTACGAACTATTGAAGGACTTAATCATCTTGAAAACTTACTAGAACTATGGCTTGGTAAAAACAAGATTACAACTATTCAGGTATTATCTATCTATAACAATAAATCATCTAATGTTGTAGGGTCTTGAAAACTTGACAAGTCTTCGCATTATGAGTATTCAAAGCAATCGTCTTTTGACCATTGAGAACCTTGAAAAGAATATCTTGCTCGAAGAACTTTATTTGAGTCACAATGGCATTGAAGCCTTAGCCAACATTGAGCTTCTTGTACATCCCCCCCGACTATTCTCGAGCTTAATCATTTTCGTAGACTAAACTAACAATATTGGATGTTAGTAATAATCGCATCAAGACAATTCCTTCCATGACTACAAATCCATTATTGGAAGATTTATGGCTCAATGACAATTTGATTGATAACTTTGATCAGCTTCAAATGCTCAAAACAAATACTAAACTTGAAACTTTGTACTTGGAACGAAATCCAATTGCTTCGTACATTTGATTGTCATCAACCAAATCACTAAATTGATACATAGGGACTTTGAATACCGTCTTAAAATTCAAAACACTTTACCAAGTGTCCAGAAAATTGATGCCACTCCAGTCATTCGCAGACATGATTAAGGACATCTAATTCATACCCTTTTAAGCCATTTATTTCATCTTGAGGCTTTTAGTTAGAATTCTTTAAGAATTCTTAACTATCTAACACTATATTTATCTACTAAATAGTATATTGACTTAAATAGTGTAGTAATTGAATAGTGTAATATTGATAATTTGAACACTTTTTTGACAGACGAAAATGGAACTCAAGCGTCTAACGGCGAGTGTGGATGATGGTGAAGCAATATTACACAAGCTACGAGCAGCTACAAGTGCTAAAGCAGCAGTGGATCAGCGTGAAGCTCTTTACCAACTCACACAGCTCATGGCTGCAGATGTGGAGGCAAAAATGGCCAAATTCATCGAGAGATTGGCATGGAAAGACCCTGTTACTGCTGAACCACGGTATGGCCCTGTGATGCAAGACAAGGTAAGCTATTTATACTAAAAAACACTGTAATCTCTATAGATTCGAGCATTGAACGATCGTGTGGAGGCTTTAAAACTTGGGATTTCAGAGATTTCTGATACTATTGTATCTAAAGGAGAAGCTGTGGCACAACTTGACGTGCAAGAACGGCTTGAAGAAGAAAGAAAAGCTGCTTTACAAGCACAACTTGAGCTTGAACAAACAAAACAGCAAGCTGAAGCTGCTCGTATTGCTGAAATTGAACGTTTACAAGCTCTAGAAGCTGTCCAAGCTGCAGAACACGCTAAACTTGCTGAAGCAGCTCAAAAGGTTCGTCAAGATCGTTTAAAAATGCAGCAAGAAGAAGAAGCTCGCAGTGAAGCAGAGAGAACAGCTCTAGAAGCTCTCAACAATAGTATTCCATTTGGACTTGGAGGATTTGTACCAGCATTACAAAAACTGGAACACCATTTCAATATTTCTTTGCCAGGCCAGTATCCAAAGACTTTGAAAACTCTTCATACATTTTTGAAAAACATTTGCAATGCACCTGAAAATGCACTCTTTCGCCATGTTAAACAGAGCAACCCGTTTTATGATGCTGACATTGGACAATTCCCAGGAGGACAAGATGCCATGTTAGCAATGGGCTTTAAGATTGTTGTTCAAGATGAAGTTCGCGTATTTGTCATGGAGGTATGATTCTATGAAGAAATATTCATAATATTACTGTAGGAACCTGATTTGGCAGCAGATTTAGATGCTTGGAGTAATTGGTTTGATACATTAAAAGAAATGCGGGATCATTTGGCTCAGCTTCTTCATATACCTCTTTAAAGCTCTAATGAAAATGCAATATAGATCTTTGATTGCCTTTAGAATGGGTCAAGCACGATGGAAAATGAAATATATTATAACTACAGCTTAAAATTCTATACTCGAAAGCCACCAGCAGGAAGCAAATCAATGTTTTTAGCCTTCATTGCTTGCTTGAGAGGATAGACATTCTTAACACCTTTTGCTTCTGCAGCTGACAATACTTGAGAAGCGTATTGAGTATACAATTCTTGCTCTTTAGTTTGGGATATTTTAATGGTTTCTTCAGCTAAAATTTGTGCAGCTCGTTCCTCCTAAAAAAGCCAAAATTTAATGCTGATTCTATGACATCTATACCATTTCTAAGCTTCTCTTGGCTTCAGCTTGCTGTCGCTGCAGGACTGCCAATCGCATATTATCAAGTCTTCTTTCATTTTCTTCTTGAATAATAGATTGTTCAACTCGTCGATTGTATTCAGTCCATTTTGTCATTTGCTCTTTGTTAATTTCAAGTTCTTCTTCCTTCTTTCGAGATTTTTCTTCTAGTTGATATTGTCGACTTTGATCAATTGCACGTTTTTGAGCAGCTCGACGATCAGCACGATGTTGTAATTCATTATCTTCTTTTTCTCGGACTTCTTTCTTTTGATTTTCAAGTCTCAATTCCGATTTTTGTTCATATTTCAACAAGTTTTCAGTTGCCTAATTAATATACGAATGAATCATATCAAATAGTATATCATACCAAATTGATCATTCGCATTTTTTGTGCTGTTTTCTTCTCTTCTTTTTGACGGTGTAAAGCTTCTCTCTTTGCATTTCGCTCTTCTTTTTTCCTTGCTTCTTCTTCTCGTTTAATACTCTCTTGTATTTCTTTTTCTCGTTCTTTCTCTCGTAATGCTTTAAGTCTTTCATTTGCTAATCTAGTGTCTTCATTAGCTTGTCGAGTTCGACTTTTTCGTCTCGCTTCAGCTTCTTCTTCATCTCTTAAATCTTGTTCAGCTTTGGCTTTAATAAGTTCTCCATCATGTTTTTCTTCTCGTAATTGAGCAATATATTTATTCTTGTATTCTTCCAATTGCTCTTTTTGAATGTGTGCAAGTTCTTTAAATTTATCATGTCGTCGTTTATCTTCTTCTTCTTGTTTCTTTTGTGCTTCTTTAAGTTGTTGGACTCCTAATTCATCCCAATGTTTTTCAATTTGTCTGTCTACAGCTTTCATAGCTTGTTTTTCTTGTAGTTGAAATTCACGATCTGTTAATACATCGTTCAACAATTCTTTACTACGTAAAGTCTTCATTTTATCTGTTTGTTCATACAACAAACGATTAGCTCGTTCAATTTGTCGTGTTTGATATTCTTTTTGTAAACGAGCTTCTTCCATATCAATTTTAACACGTTCAGCTTCTTCACGTTCTTCTTTGTCTTTTTTCCAATTTTCTTTCTTCCGACGCATTGCTTCCAATGTGTTGGGCCATTTATTCGTTCGAGCTTGTGATAAATCTCGTAATGCCCCACGCTTTGCTTCTCTATTAGTTACTTCTGGCTCAGAAACATTGCTTCGAATGCGAGCAAGGTCCGCTTCACTGATCGTTGCTGGCATTGCCGCCTTTCTAAAATAAGCACTGAAAGTATCAGATCAAATTCATTCGCTAATAATCCACGATATTACCCAATCATGTACTTAAATACAAGATTTATACCCAATCAATTTTGTAACTGATTGCATGGTAATAGTGTATTGTGAAACTGATTGGTAGTGAAATAGTGTGAACACTAATACTTTTGATACAAGTTAATGAAGGCAATAGAAATGATAATTTCATATTAACCTAATGCTTAATACACCTTCTAGATGCTAAAACGATGATATTGCTTAAGATAGATGTAATAGAGGGCTTGTTTAAAAGAAAAAAATCGTTTTTTGGACCAGTTTCACGAGTAGAAAGGCGATCAATGTATACATAATGCTTTTTGGTGGTCGACTTTCGGGAATTAAATTGCCACCAACACAAACAGTCGAAGCACCATCGATACCAAAAGAAGATCATGCGCTTCCAACACCACACACAGATTTAATTACAAAACTCACAGATCATGAACTGCGGTTGTTGGATGAATTGAATCGAACAAGACACAAACTTGAAGCAGAAATTAAACTAAAAGAAAGCGATCGATTAATTAAACCTCCTACAAATCAAGAACGACATGTAAAGGATCGACTTGATATGCTACCTATCCTTACAAACCTTGGTGAAACACCGTTTGAAGTTGGATTACGACAAGGTCAGCATGTTTTACCTGTCTTTAAGCTTCCTCCAGTGACTGGAGCAACTCGAATTGTTACTGAATCAAAGACCCCAACACCTCGAAGCGAAGATGAAATATCTCTTTCCCAAATGATGACAGATGAAGATAGAATATTGGCTATGCAAGCTTTGGGTATGACTGCTGAAGAGCTTCAAATACTTGAACAAACAGCATCTTGCAACACAAAATCGCTTTCTTCCATTGGAGAAGCTTCGATAAGTAAATCTTCCCCAAAACTTCCACATATACCGAATCGGAAGCGTAAAATCACCAATACTCGACAAAGGCAATGTAATAAAAGCACTGGGCTACAAAAGAGTGCTGCACTTCGAAATGAGTTAGAGCAAGCTTTACGTCGAGTTCAAAGCTTCACGACTTTAGTGAAACAAGATTTAATCCATGCTCAGCAAATATGCCCCGTGCAAAGCATTCGCGGCGAAGTAACAAGAACAATATTTTGAAGTGTTGACTTTATAATTGTAGATGTTTGTAAAGAAGTGGGGACTGGCTAAAATCAACTCAATATGTACAAAGCTCTTATACGCTAAAGTTCATTCAGCTTTTGAAAAGTAGGAAACTAGTTTATTCATTACTAAGAAGCATATTAGATGGGTTATCGTAACAATGTTTATCAAACAACAGCAAGCACGAGCTGTTCTGTTGCAGTTTAAAGGTTCACGAAGACTTGATTTATTTTTTTCAAATTGGACAAAACGACGTATGGCTGAAGCATGGAATACATGGTTTGGTATTATTGCAGCTGAAAAAGCCCAGCTACGACGTGAGCGTGAGGCTGAAGCAATTTTCGTACTCCAGCGATCTTGGAGGTAACTTTTTATTCTGACAGTATAGTAACTTACACTTGGCTAGAAATTATCACAGTCGATTTATGTACAATGCTTTTCGTACGGAACGTAAAAGAAAACGAGAATATGCTGCAGCATGCAAAATACAAGCATTTGCACGTGGACAATATGCACGTACTAATGCCAAACAAATAGTTCTAGAAATGAAGCAAAATTTTGCTGCTACAAAATTTCAAGCAGTTTGTCGAGGACACTTAACAAGAAAGTCGCTTTACCAAGCTAAAAGAGATCGAGTCCAATTAAAAGCAGCGCGATCTATACAAGCAAGAGTTCGTGGCCGACAAGCCCGACAAAAAGTTGCCAAACTGAAATACCATTTACGCTGTGTTGCTGCAGCTAGTACAATTCAAAGAAAATATCGTGGACGTTTGCATAAAGTCAAACACATACGAGCTATGATCGAACGAGAACGTCGACGTCAAGCTATTCAAATTCAGGTGAGCAAGTTTGTACTAACTATATTCGATGCTTCTCTAGCGAATGATTCGAGGTGATTTAGCCCGCAGACGTGCAATCAGAGTACGTGAGCAACGTCGGATGCATTTTGTGCGTCAAAACAAAGCAGCAGTGCAAATTCAAGCACATTATCGTGGTCATCGGTAGGTTATTGAATGACCCTAGCCCGAAGACAATACTGTACTTCAAGGGCTAGGGTCTATCTCATTTTTAATATTCATACTTGTACTTAGAGGTCGTTTAGCTACTCAATTTAAGCTAGAAGCCAGACGAACTATTGTGAAGCAGCAAAATAAAGCTGCTGTGCTTATTCAATCTCTCTATCGCCAAAGAAAAGCAGTTCGTGCAGTAGCTGCACACAAAGCTGCACGTCTCGATAATTTTGTCAATCTTGCTCGTGAATGGACGCAATTCTGGAGTGATGATGCTAATGCTTTCTTTTTTTATAGCAATCAAGTATTAACAACTCTACATTATTTACTTAACAATAAATAGACTGGTGAGGCTGTGTGGGAACCTCCAGAAGATGGCTACACCAAAGTTAATGGACGGGATTTAGTCTTAAAAGATGGCAATGTAATATTAGATCCTGTGATAGCCGAGCAAGAAGAAGCAGTGTGTAAAGCTCAAGAACTCATTGAGTTAGAACTTCAGCGAACTGCTGAAGAAGCAGAAGCTCAAGACGCACTTTGTGTTGAATGTGAAGAAATCGAAGCATCAAGAAGGTGTGCACAATGCGAAGATGTTTTTTGTGATAGTTGCTATACAAAAACCCACAGCTCTGGAAAGCGTGCATTGCATACTTGGACACCAATGGGTCCGATCAAATGCATTGAGTGTGAAAAACTTAAAGCAACTCGATGGTGTGAAACTTGTCAAGATCCATATTGTCTTGGTTGCTACAACATTATTCATGCTAAAGGCAAAAAAGCAATGCACACTTGGATAGATATGGTGGTTTACAAACAACAGCTTAATGGACGGCATCAAAGTGAACTTGTTCAAGCAATGATGCGAACATTGCCAGGTGCAGCATCGGTGGAAGATCCTCAGACTTACAATGAATTTATCATGTCAAGTGATTACGACTATATTAACCAAGGCATTGTCCATGGTGGCCAAAATGATTATACAGAGCAGAGTGATTACATAGACCAAAGTACAGCGATGCAACAAACTGAAGAACAAACCACTGAGTGGATTGCTGCGGTAGATCAAGAATCGGGTGAACTTTACTATTACAATACAATGACAGGAGATACCCAATGGGCTCAATAGATATGAGTATGTCAAAATATTATTCTGCTTTGCCGACTTCTAAGAATTTACAATCAAGTGCTATTTCTCGGCATATTGTAATTCCTCGAGCCAAATGAGCCTCAAGTTCTCCACCATCTTCAAAGTTGCCAGGCCAGTAGTAACTTGGAGGTACATCTTTATTTAACCACCCAAGGTGCATGAGTGCAGCAGCAACAAGTTCTGAACAAAAATAATTGCTTGTTTTCTCTTCTTTTTCAACTTTGGACCGATTAAGAATCCCAAAAATGCTGTATGCATTTCCTTCGACTCCCAAGACAAATTCTTGCATCTTAGCAAGTGAAGTAGAATTTCGAGGTGCCTCGATGCGTCGTGCAACTATTGCATTTGATACCTCACGGCTATACGCTTGGAGTCGCAATTTCTATAAGAATTTGATTTGTATTTAAACGATAGAAACATGGTACCAGTGGATAAACCTGAATTCCTTCACCTGTAGCTTCTAAAATGGATAAAAGTGGAGGTGTTGAGCCGGGCACGACAATAGCTGCATGATCATAACGTGAACCTGTGATCTATGTAATTACTATTAGATGTAATAAATCACATTGGTTTACTTTTCGTTGAACTTTACTAGCTCCAAAACGAGTCTTAAACATGATAATATCGCCAAAACGCAAACATGAATGTACTGCAGACACATGTAGTACACTTCTATCAACTTCAGCATTGCGAGCAGTGGAAAGTACTAGGATATCATGGGTTTTCGATGTAATCTTTATATTACCTCCAAGAAATGTCATAAGATGGATACTTTGATCCAAACCAGGCAGTGCTACAACTTCTTCCAAGTAAGCTTGAAGATGTAGTTGTCTTTTCGCAACAAAAGTGCCTTTCTTTGGGGTAATGGCAGTCTTTTTTGGTAATGGTGGAATATACGCAGAATAATGTTCAGCACTGAGTTTAAGATCATCATCAAGCTTGGCAAAATCTTTGTATCGATGGCTTACTGTCCATTTCATATCATTGTATTCAACTTGGATTATATAGACCTACAGATTTGATCAAAAGAGATATGATATGCATAGTAAACCGTGTAGAGTTTTTGTGAGAGATCACTAACTTTATTGTTATTGCCAATAATTTGTACACGTAAAGGAGGTGGTGGCATATTTTGAATAGGAACCATTGCCACTTTAACAGTATCACTAACTTTTTCAAGCTTCATGTTTAAATAGTATTGCAATGATTTTTCTTCATTTCGAAGCCACACATCTACAATTGACATTGAAATTAATGATTACTATTGTATAAACCTCTCATTGCATCTGGTAAAACTAAAGAAAATGATGCTGGGTCATTTATATCTATTAAAACAAGATCAGCGGCAATTTCTTCAGGCTATAAGTTGAATAAATTAATATGATCCAGTGTAAAAATCAAACCGAAAGCATTGAGTGAATTTTATGTGCAAGTTTTCCAAGACCTTCTTCCTTGAGTTCACCAACAATTGTTTTTTCCAATACATCATGATCCAATGCAATGGGAGCAACAATTCTAAATATTTTCATTTAATTTACTCTAGAATTATGCCAACAAACCTCTCATGATTTTTCGTGTCCAAATAGAGATGTATAATTGTTAATACCCGTGGTTTTTCACGTGTAAAAGCCTAATAAAAGAATACAATTTGTTTCCTACAATGTAATTAATCTTACTTTTGGTAAATTTACTGTCGCTTTCGTTAACAAAGCATGATGTTGGCTTTCTTCTTCCAATGTATTTTCATCTTGAGAATCTTCTGAATCACTTTCAGCAAATCTTACAAATGGTGAAAGATTTTGTGAATGTGCTCTTTGAAAAAGTAATTTTCCATTTTCAGCCAAATACGCTCTTTTTGCATCTACCAAACATCGTATCCATTCTTCTCTTTTTTCTTCTGTAGCCACACCAACTACTACCTTCGTTTGATCTTTTAAAACAATACAAAATTGCCATGGTCCTTGTATCATGTCATTTTTAACATTTCTTTCAACTTTAACCACTTGATTCGTTGCAATCAACATCTCTTGTCCATGATCTACCATTTTATCTGCATACATCTTAACCCAACATCGTTTCCATCCATCATTTCCTTTCTTGTACACAATTTCTCCACGATGAAGTACTTCATTCGTCATTATCAAATCTTATTGTAAAATCTTATATATATCATCTTTCGTCTATAAATAACTCCCAATAAGACCACTCCGAATAAATTTCAATCAAAAGGGCACTTTGGCATGTCGCACATGGGCTCCTAAGCTATAAATACACTTATATTCTCTACTCTCAATCCAATTTAAAGCTAAATTATGTCTTCCTCGTTCTTGTTTTAATGCAATCCAGTATTAAACCTGTCTATTCGTTCCATTTATACGAGCCAGACTTCCAACTGGCCAACGTCAAGCGGGTGGCGACATTTAATTGGTTAAAATAAACTGTTTTTAATTGATTTTAATTGTTTTGATTGGTAGATAAAACTTATCGGATGCTGATTGGTAGAAAAAGGCAAGCATGTGGTTTTGGGAAATGCTCAAGTCGAGATGAACTACCAGCAGCAACTTAACCAAGCGGGTCCACCACGGACACTATCGGTCATGAATGGGACTGTAAGAAAGCTGCTACGTCAAACAATGGGTGATCAGATAGAATATACGACATCGATTCCCCAGGTACGTTCGTTTGTGGCTGCGGTCGATGCCTTTTGTCAAACTACCGAGAGTCTGGCCTCACTCGGGAAATCGCTTTATGCATCGAGTGCAATAGTCTTTGTGGTTGATAAAAGCATGCGTGTGATCCTTTGGAATGATGCAGCTGTGGCAATTACGGGATTTACAAGGGACGAAGTGGCTGGACGAAACTTTCTTGATCTACCAGGCCTTGTGCCATTGCAATCAAGTGCAGTGCTTGAACAAGCATTGATGAGCTTTATTGATGGTGTCAATGGCTTGCATCCACCGGTTGAAGTTGGATTAGTAGCGAAAACGGGATTGGAAATTCGTTTATTATGTGAATGTACACCTTTGGTTGGAAATCCAGCAGGACCTGGAATGCTTGTAGTGGCGCATGATTTAGCCATGTATAATGATCAAAAATCACAAAGAGAAATGGCTGCATTAGCAGAAACACCAGCTTTACATTCGATGCAAAATGCACAAGGTAAAATTGATATATTATTGTACAATTTTTTACATAGAATTATTAGTGCCACCAACAAATCCAATTGTAAGAAATCATGCTGCTAATGGAAGAAGTACATCAGCATTAACGGGCTGGGATGAAATTGCACCCAACTACCAAATTGAGACAGTTCTTGGCCAAGGAAGCTATGGTCAAGTTGTTCGATGCAAACACCTTGTATGCTATTTTTTATCCTTTTGTGAATTCATAATTTCTTATATAGCCAACGGGGGATATTGTTGCCATTAAGAAAATTCAAAATGTGTTTTCCGATCCTATTGATGCTAAACGAATTTTACGTGAACTCTCGATTCTTCGACAACTAAAACATCGCAATATTGTCCAGGTAATTCTCTTTAATTTTCAAGGTGTAATTTGCACTAGATTCGTGAAATTTTATGCCCCAAAGACTTGACAAAATTTCAAACTTTATTTGTTGTGATGGAATTCTTACCATCGGATTTAGAAAAACTACTTCATTCCCCTCAATTCCTCACAGCTGAACACATTCGATGGTTGCTTCTTGATTTACTTAAAGCTCTCAAGTATATGCATTCAGCATCGATTGTTCACCGTGATCTTAAACCTGCCAATGTTCTCCTCAACTTGTCACCTGTTGCGATAAAAATTTGTGACTTTGGGCTTGCTCGTACGATTAAAAATCCAATGTCAGCAACTCAATCTTCATCAACAAACAACAAACGTAAACGTGATGCTTCACCACCTACTTCATCATCTAAAAAAATCCAACGTCAACTCACAGAACACGTTGTAACTCGTTGGTATCGAGCACCTGAAATTATTTTTCGGGATCATGATTATTCGACTGGCATTGACGTTTGGAGCGTTGGATGTATTTTTGCTGAGCTTCTTTCGATGCAAAAATCAAGTGTGCCATCCCATTTCAATCGTGAACCATTGTTTCCTGGTGTTAGCTGCTTTCCTTTAAGTCCTGGAGCTAGTCAAATGGCATTGCCTCAAGATAGCCAGGATCAACTCAATACAATTCTACGCGTATTGGGAAGCATGGCAGATGAAGATATTGCTGAAATTGCAGATCCTGATGTGCGATTGTACCTGAGATCATTGCCACCTCAACCACGTAAATCGTTCTCAGAGCTTTATCCTGGTGCTGAACCTGAAGCAATTGATTTACTACATCAAATGTTGCATATGAATCCACGAAAACGTGCGAGTGTCGAAGATGCATTGAATCATGCATATTTGGCAAGTATTCGATCAATTGAAGAAGAAGATCAAGTATCACCATATACAATTGAATTGGAATTTGACAATCGATCAAATGCATTGACGATTGGCGATATTCGCAAACTTATTGCGGAAGAAATTTCATACTATCATCCTCATTTGCAGCAAGCCAACACACGAGCATGCCATTAGCATATTCTTGTTATATATCTCCCACCGTAAAGTTGATCGGTACTTTTGTTTTTTTGAAAATTGTTTATAAAAAATTAGCAAAATGACACTCTACACATGAAAGTGCATAAACATCGTCACAGCTGCAGCAGATAACATCACATGAGATAAAGCATTGTGATTAAAATGCTTGGACGATGGCGAGACTGCTAATCCCTGGATAAGTCCACTCGCTAGTTTAAGAAACAAAATCACAAGTTCATGAAACCAGCCTGGTTGAAATGTAGTCATTGACATAGCACCACCAAAGAGCATAGCTGGTAAAAAACCAAGTAACATGAACGATGTGTTCATGTAAATAAATGCAAAGACAGCAACAATCGAATAGCCTGTGCCAGCAATCCAAATTGTCAATTCCGATGACCCATCCGACAAATATCTTGACGCAGCTAAAGCCACAAGTACAAAGTTGGTTAATGTAGTAAAGCCTAGCACCAAACGCCAGCTCCAATCAATCAAACTATCAACACCACGTTGAGTCAAATACATGCCAAAGACTCTTTTTGGCATGCCTGAATTGGCAGCAAAAACTTTTTTGGCTTTAAACGCAACATGATGTAAGAAACCACCAACTAGAGCAGTAGTACCCATAGCAAAGAAGTACAAGACATACCAATGTGATTGTTCATGCAAATAACCAGAGCTCATAAAGCTCAAATATCCGATGAAAATAAAGCATTGAATCGCAAGGATATAATCCGTAATAATACACGCAGGCTGGCAATCCCATTCCTCACCACCAAGGTTCTCATACGCCCAGTTAAAAGCTGCTTCTACTGGACTTGGCTGCTTGTCATTCTCGATAGGTTTGCGTTGACGAAGCTCGGCCATGGCACTTGATCACGTCGGTGAATTTTACGTACTGTTGACTCGACGAGAATGCGTATCGAGTCTGAGAGGGGCAGCTGGCTCGAAAGTGCAAGTTAATATGAAATCGGTTGAGTTCTGCGTGTCTAAACAATGGAATTTAAAGCATTTTATAGCTGTAATTGTCTTGAGAACGTAGGATTTATGTGAATGATTAGATTTTGTATTGAAAAATGCAATATGAGATTTTTTTGTTAGTATCACTACACGTCCACAATACGTGGGATTGATTGTTAAATGAACAAGAGACGTGTTTATATGTAAGAAGAAATGTGTATAAAGGATTAAATTGAAGAAAATTGAAATAAAAATGACTAAAAAGCTTGGATTTATGAGTTGGAAGAGGAAAAAAAGATTAATGGGAGATTCAAAACGGATGTACTTGATACATTATTGAAAATAAAGGAGAGATGATATATTTGGTTTTGTGATTTCTTCCAGGGATATAAAGATATTGAATAATGCAATTGAGATAAATTGTAAATTTTTGTGGTGTTGAGAAGGAAAAAAGATTGGAGAGGATAGAATTGGAGAATTTGATTTGTTGAAATAGATTGGAAAGAACCAATAGAAAATGAGAAAAACAAAATTGTGGATTTTCGAGAAGAAAGGAATGAAATGATTATGAGAACATGATAGTAAATTAATCTTTTGGGTGAATAGGACAAGGAAATTGAAATTGATAAGATTTATTAGCACCAGCCATTTAGTTATTTGATTAAACCAATGAAATTGATGGCCGTTATTATATGAACCAATCAATTGTTGCGAATTTTGATACTACAAAGATGAAATTCGTTTATGCAATCGGTCACCAATTGAAATATTTGTTATTTGTGCTGCAAACTAATAATTATGCTTAACTTTGTATTAGGGTTTTAATACAATCATATCATATCAATTATACTTAACTCGATAAAATAACAATTTGTAAACAATGTCACATCAAAATTAGCTTTGTGGGATTATATATCACTTTGATCAAATAGTACAAATGGTAGGTTGTCAAGTTTTAAACTGCTGTATAGAATATCTTTATTTGTTTGCTGTCAATTTGATAAATTATACTTAGCTCAAAAAAGTTATTAGGTGATTTACTCGTTCATTGCATAAGGCTCATTTGCGACTATCCGTGAGTTCACAATTATGTATGCTGCACAATTATGGACAGCTTAACTATACAACATGAAATTGGGCTTTCGAATTGCAAACTTATTGCAATTGAACGACGGCGTATCTTTTTCATACATTCTGATCCATAGACAGCCATAAATACGAACTATGTCCACGTACAACGATAAAATAGTAGACTTAATACTTTAAACATTACAAGTTCGAGTAACTTGTACCCAGATATCCAGATATGTGCGCACAGTTGAGTCGTATTGCGCGTCGTCAAAAAGACACGACATGCTCTATCGATAGCTCGATTATACATATTTCAATTTACAATGCTCTACACTAACCTTGCAACACTCTTTGTATTGTCGACGACCTTTGTGACAGCATTTGATGTTAAGAAATTAACTATTGAACAACGC
>JNBS01000441.1:24368-35018 GCA_002081575.1 Thraustotheca clavata | reverse complement strand
TGATAACCATAATCAAGTTCAATGCTTGATGCAATAACTTGCGTTTGTTCTTATTAAGGCGGCGGACTTCCTCCACCTGTTGCTCGACCATCTTCATCATGTTTTCAATTCAAAATGTGATGCTACGTGGCCATCCGCATACTTTATATACAAAATCCGGATGAATACAATATTTAATTAGAGAGGTATTCGATCTAAAAGGATACTGTAATTTAAGCTATCTTGGTGAAATTTGAAAATGAAAATTTTGATAACAAGCTTTTGGAACATTCGAATGTTTATTAGATTGTGGGCAGAAGAATCGCAATCCTCGAGTGGTAATGAGTTCTGACAGGTTTGATCATTTAAATTGACATAGCAATTCATTGAGTATTGATTTAGAGGTTGATGGAGAATGAGGATGTGACACGGCTAATATCCTCAAACAACTATTTCTGTAGTATGATTATGATATATACCAGTGCACAACAACTTTTGATCTTTGAACATAGAATTGGAAAAAATTTGTCGATATATTATCATCAACTTGGAAGCATATATTAACGCATCAAATCGAAAGCATTCAATTTTGATGTGTGATGAAGATTACATTAAAGGGCAGCAGGATTTGGGCATGGTGTTGGTGCTGGAGTTGGAGTTGCCGTGCAAGGTGCTTGGGTTGGTTCTGGCGTTGGAGCTGGAGTGCAAGGAGCTCGCGTGGGTGCTGGAGTAGCAGGGGCTTGTGTTGGATAGGCAGGTGCTGGGGTACATGGAGCTTGCGTTTGTGCTTCAGTTGGTGCTGGGGTACAAGGAGCTTGAGTAGGTGCTGGAGTGCAAGGCGCTTGAGTTTGAGCTTTAGTAGGTGCTGGTGTAGCAGGAGCTTGTGTCGGAGCAGGAGTAGGTGCTGGAGTGCAAGGCGCTTGGGTTTGAGCTTTAGTAGGTGCTGGTGTAGCAGGAGCTTGTGTTGGAGCTTGAGTGGGTGCTGGTGTAGCAGGAGCTTGTGTTGGAGCATGAGTGGGTGCTGGCGTAGCAGGAGCTTGTGTTGGAGCTTGAGTGGGTGCTGGTGTAGCAGGAGCATGTGTTGGAGCTTGAGTTGGTGCTGGAGTAGCTGGAGCTTGAGTTACCGATTCTGGCGTAGGGCTTGGTGGCGCTGGTGTCATTGTTGGCTTTGGAGTAATCGTCGGAGCTAACGTTGGTGCCTGGGTAGGAGCAGAAGAGGGTTGTGGTGTTGGTGCATTAGTTTGCGGTGCTTGAGTAGGAGCAACAGTAGGGTTGAGCGGCTTCGCTGCAGTCCCATCAAGACACTCCGCTTGAAATTGTGGTAATGCAGTACTGGCAACAAACCATGAAGCAGGAGCCGAAGAAGCATCAAAGTTGATTTCACTGGGGATGTCGGCTTCCGAGTACTCCCATGTTGAACATGTACCCTGAGGGTTGGATGAGCATAGCGAAACTGGGGCTGTTGGTGGAGGAGGTGGCGGACCACAAGGAATGGATGGGAAGGCGCATCCCCATGTATCTCCGTTTACAGTCACACAAGTAGCGTCTTCGATAGCAACACAAGTTTGAGTAGCACGATCGTACGATGGTAAGTCAAGATGGCAATCCTTGGTTGCTTTATCTCCTTTTCTTGGACAAGCAATACCCACAGGGTTTTTTCCTGCACCAACACAAATCGACCCAGAGATGTCATAGGTAGCATCCCGACACACACTGACGGGAGTGGCAATTGCTGTTGCAATAAACATGGCCAAGGTGGTTGGCGCCAATCTCATTGTTGCTTCAGCTGGAAAGTTTACAAGTATTTCGAGGACATGTAGCACGTTTCACCCTTCTAATTCTTCTATTGCCCCTCTACGATACAACCATTATACAATAACCATGTGATCGTGCAATTTGAATGGGGTTGTTGAGAGAAAAAAGCGTGGTAAAAACCAGGCCTTTCCCACCAACAGCCAAGTGCATCCTTCATTACGTACATTGCGATTATTTTACTGAATAGACTATCAGATACCCAATAGCTAAACAATATAAAGCATGAATTTCAGATATAATTCCCCAAAACTTGTTCTAGGAAGACTTTGCTTTAAGATTCTTATTCCAAGCTACTCAGCAAACATACTGCGTGAGTCTCTTTGGACAAGCTGTAAACTCTCTAACTTACACAGTATTTGAAAATCACGGGATAGGAGTTGAAGTTAGTTCGACAATGTCTGGGACTTCAATGTGTTCATTCACAGAGCTGGATTCGTGAGCATCCCAAGCTAAAAGCAATCCAGATTCCCAATTACGAACCTACAAACTTAATTATAAAATTTTGCCTAAAAGTATGTACCCATCGTTTCGTATCGAATAGAGGACATGTTGTTCGAGTTTCCTCTAATTTTTTGCGTATTTCCCACAATTTGTCCATATCGAGAGCCAATGCAACCGCTAATTCTTCGTATCTAGGAATATGTTATCAAATTTATCGCATTACACCATCTTACTCTTCCATCGATTTTGCGATTAATTCAGGTAAATCCACTGCCAAGAGTAAGCTTGCTGCTACACGAGAGGCTATTGTATCTCCACTTAATGTAATCATGGGTGTTCCTAATGAATTTTACCCTTAAAATTTACTGAAATTTTTTACCACTCCACAGAATATCACATCCTACTGTTTTGGCATTGCAAATTGGTGTATCCAGAAACAAATCTGCTAAATACCTAAGCAATATGATATCAAAGTTTATACTTATATTACCCTCGACGTAAATGCTCTTCTTTTGGAGCTACATTAGTAAAATGAATCCGAGATTCACGAATTCCATGAACTTTAGCTTCAGCTATCAAGTTTGACTCAACCAAATCTAATTTTGCAATGGTAAACTTTAAAAATGCTTTCAAGTACCATCAGTATGATATCGCAGCAACCAAAGAATTGAGTTTGGCACACGTTTTAAAATATGCATCCACGTACTGAATGTGACTGGATCAAGCTTGTATAATTGACTAAAATTACAAAAGACAAACTTATCTTCTGGTACGTCATATTGGGCACGAGTTGGACAAGTTTCAATATCTAAAACACTTTGATGCGATTGTTTGTGGTCGTTGACAAGGAATGAATGAGGCATATAAATCATACTTTCAACAAAACCACTGGTGCAATTTTGTGGCACAACAGTTTTATCAGCCACAACGTAATGAATGTAGTTTGCTCCCATTGTACCATGAGAGTTCATACATGCTATTTGCAATGGTGCTGGTTGCAAAGCAAAAATCTCATTGCGAGCACCTGGAAATTATGAAGTCAATATGTGATTACTAGTTCTTTACCTTTGGTGTAGCCATTAAGATTGATTAAAATATGAATTCCATCGTTGTAAATCAAATGAGCAATATCTCCATTAGACATCATACTAACATCTCGAAAATGCTCACATTCGTTTTCAATTGTCCGTCTCCATTTTGACTGATCTGATGGAGATGTAGCATAGCAGGTTATATCAAATCGAGTTGTGTCATGAAGACGAAATACCGATTGCATTAAATGTGAAAGTGGGTGGTTGCCAAAGTTACTGCTAATATACCTAAACAAGTGTGAAGCAAAAGTTAATGCAGGTAAGAAAAACCCAATTTTTAATCGTTCGTCACTCTTCTTATTGCGATAGCGAATGTTACCCATATCAACTAACGACACATTGAGTTTAGCTTTTTGAGCAAATCTAACACGGCCTTTCATGCTAATTAAAACTTGTAAAATACCTTTTGGCAATCTCTAGTGTGCATGTTGAAGATAATGGGTAGATAAGAGCATGAAAAGGCTGAATAGTTGGCAGCCCAGTGTCCATTCGTAGTTGACGTTCAAGAATGGTCACCAATTTTTTAAAATCCTATGCAAGTTAAACCATGGTATAAAATTTATCATACTTCAGTTCGAGATCGCCAGTCACATACTTGAGCTAGAGCATGAACGTAGTTGGTAAATGCTTCAGGAAAATCTGGACGTAGACTAAGAGCCTAGGCAATTCATGATGTAATATAATTATATCAATATATACCTTGCGGAAACAAGTTAAAGCTTCTTCTAATCTGCCTCCATCTTTGTAAGCAATAGCTAGATTGCTATAAGTATCGGCAAACGCGGGTTTAAGTCGAATAGCCGTGCTATAACATGCAATTGCTTCTTCCAGGCGAAGTAAATCTATTGTGGTGACAATTTCGAGTTAAACAGCAAATTACCTTTATAAGCATTTCCCATATTACTATAAGCATCAGCAAATGCTGGGTCAATTGTAATAGCTTCTTGGTAATGGGCTACAGCTTGCTCAATTTTACCTTGCTCTTTTAACAAACTAATTGTGCAAGATAAATCATTAAATAATAATTTATCTCTACCTGCCAAGATTGCAATGGGCTGCAGCAAATCGTGGCATTAAGCGAGCTGCAGTCATATAACAATGTATAGCTTCTTTAATCATTCCTTTGTCTTTCAAGGCATTTCCCAAATTGTTATAGGCATGAGGGTGATCCGGCTTGAGTCTTAAAGCTGTACGATAGCAACTGATCTAAATAACATTTAATTAGGAAGTTGATAGAAATGCATACTGCTTGCTCCAATTGCCCAATTTCTCGAAGAGCATTACCAAGATTATTGTATGCATCAGGGTAATTGGGCTCCAGTTGAATTGCTGTGCGATACGTTGTTATAGCTAACTCAACTTGGTTTGCATCAAAATAGCTACCAGCCAAGTTTCCTGAAATTTGTGATGATACAGAAGGTGTAGATAATAATGTACCATGCGCAATGGCAAACTCAGGTCGTAATGCAATTGCTTTTTTGTATGCTTCAATTGCTTCAGCATGCTGTCCACTTTCTTTCAGTGCATTTCCCAAGTTACTGTACGCATCAGCAAAATCAGGAGCTAATCTATCGAGTGGCTTTATAATATGAAAATTGTGAAATATGAACCTAATAGCTTCTTTGTAGTGAGCTATAGCTTTTTCGAGTTGTCCATCATCTTTTAGTAGACCTGCAAAGTTATTCCAAGCAATAGCAAATGTTGGCTTAACCCGAATTGCATTTGTGTAGCATTCTGTTGCTTCTTCAATAAGACCTTGTGCTTTATAAAGATTGCCAAGATTTGAATGAGCATCCACAAAACAAGGATCGAGTACAAGAGCCATTTTATATGTCTCAATAGCTTCTCGAGTTGCCCCCATTTGCATGTAGCTACTAGCTAAATTATTGTAGACATCAGCAAATCTTGGATTTAGTTTGATAGCACGTAGGTAAAATTGAACAGCACCATTGATATCTCCAATTTCCTTTAGTGCATTTCCAAGATTGCCAAATGCCTCAGCAAAGTGAGGTTCAATTCGAATACATTGCTGATTATAAAAAATCGACTCGGAAAAGTTACGCAATTGAAAATGCAATGCGCCAAGTAGCAACAAATTATCTGTACGTGATGCATCAGCAATATACAAATGGTCACAAATGACAACTCCATCTTTATACTTTCCCTGATTATACAAGTGCTGAGCTGCATCCAGTAAATCTACAAAATCATATAAAAAGAGGCTAATGCTAAATCGACCTGCATATTGCTGTAGTGTTGTTGGTAAATCAACTTCTTCTGGAGATTTTGGCGATGAGTTTACCGATGGAATCGCCGCAATTTTGCCTTGAGGCTTTTTACGTGTCTCCATAATTCCCGCCTTTTTTCGAGCTAAAGTATTAGTAGAAGGTCATGTCAGTTTCGTTAGACATATTGTCATGGATACTATCGACAATACTGATACTACATTTAAAAGTTAAGCTTACTTTTACTGAATACATAGTACAAAACTAAATTCACATTAAGTTTACCTAATGGTGTAGTTAACCTAGTTGAAAATTTGAATCGTGAAAGAACATGGTTCCGTTTCCAATGATATAATAGCTATAATCCATGATAAAATGTTTTGATTGCTAAACCGTTTTTGCTATTTAAACCATATTTTCATGGCAACTTCATGGCCTCTTGGCGTGACTTTATCTTTTCTAGATGAGTTCATTGCTTCCCATGGTGGGGTTGATGCTTTTCGGAACCTAACAACTCGACAAGTCAATATCAACTTTCTTTTGCCTCTTACAGCAACTTCCAAATTATCTCTCGTTGATCAACTTACAATTTCATGTCCAAGTGTCCAACCTGCTCGTTGGTATGTATCTCATGCATGGCCTTATATGTTTCTTGATGTTATTGAAAGTTTACATCTATTCTTCAGTGATAAACCATCACAAGAAGCGATTGTTTGGTTTGATTTGTTTTGCAATTCACAGCACACCAATACAGATTTTAACTCTTTAACTTCAATTATATGTCGTGCAATTACGTCAATTCAGCGAGTTGTTATGGTCTTATTACCTTGGGATAGACCGATACCTCTAACTAGAGCATGGTGTGTTTATGAAGTTTACATGACTGTAAACACTGCAAGTGAATTTCAAGTGGCAATGACTCAACAAGAAACAGATCGATTTGCTGATAATGTCAGTGTTGATGCCTTTTTCGATATGCTTGCTCATGTAAAAAGTGAAGCAAGTGATTCGTATGATCCTCAAGACAAAATTCAAATTGCCAAAGTGATTGAAAATACAATAGGGTTTAAAAATATGGATACAATGGTATTTCGAGTATTTGAGAATTGGATGACATCTACATTAACCACGAAAATTTCTATTTCAAATGGTCCAACGCAATCGATTTGGCAATTTAAATTGGGTTCGCTCTATCAAGTCCAAGGCAAATACGATTTAGCAGAAACTATGTTTGTTAATTGTGTTGCAGCTCGCAAGTTAGTACTAGGAGAAGAACACCCAGACACATTATCTGCTCTTAGTCACATGGCTAGTCTTTATAAAGCCCAAGGGAAATACGCTCAAGCCGAAAGTATATTGGAACAATGCAGCCAAGTTTTAAGTCGATTGAAATTACACGATAGCCCATTAGGTCTTGTTGTGGCTGACACTTTAGCAGGAACTGTGCAATGCCAAGGGAAATATGCAGAAGCTGAAACTTTGTACTTACAATGTCTTGCTGAAAAAAAGAGAATTATGGGTGAAAGACACACAAGCACCATGTTAACAATGGGAAATTTGGCCTCACTATATCAAGCCCAAGGAAAATATGAAGCAGCTAAACCATTCTATGAACTCTGTGTGGCATGTAGTATTGCCACAGTTGGTGATGATAACCCGAATACAATAACGCTCAAGAATAATTTAGCAGCCAACTTGAATTATTTACATGACTATCAAGCTGCTGAAGCGCTTTACGTGCAGTGTTTAAGTGACGGTGAGCGTATATTAGGGAAAGATCACCCGAGTACTTTAACAACAATGAATAACCTGGCTGCCAACTATTATCACCAGCATAAACTGGATGTTGCTGAAGCACTATATGAAAAGTGTATTGCTGCGAGCAAACTTGTGCTTGGTGAAGCTCATCCTCATACATTATCCGCTATGAATAATTTAGCAGCTCTACTTAAAGATGCACAAAAGTATGAAGCTGCAGAAGCTCTATACAAAGAATGTGTCGAAATGAACACAAAAACTATGGGCCCTGCTCACCCTAGCACATTGACATCTATGAACAACCTCGCTTGTTTATATGAACGACAAGGAAAACTTAATGAAGCAGTCACACTTTTGGTACCAGTGCTAGAGCGACGACGTCAAGTTTTACCTGGTGATCATCCAAGTTTATTAAATTCAATCAGGGAACTCGGGTTGTTGTATGAAAAGCTCCATGATTTTACTAGTTCAGAGCCATTGCTAATTGAATACGTTGCAATCCAAACTCGTCGAGTTGGACCTCACCATAACGATACAATTTTACGAAAACGTAGCTTAGCTGAACACTATTGCAAAATCAAAAATCCACAAGCTGCAGAGACCCTCTTGCTTGAGTGTGTTGAAGGAGCTAAAATAACCTATGGCGTTGATGCACCAGAGACTATTAAACTTACAAACAAGTTAGAAGCCTTTTATCTCGACCAAATCACCAAAAGTTTAGAGTTAAAAGAATGGGCAGATATGGCACAGTATATTGCAAGCATAACCTCATTTGGCAAAACAAATCCTCTGAGTGAAACAACTAGGAAAGAAGTCGAGTCACTAAGATTGCAAATGCCAATGGGTACACCTCGTCGAGTGGTTAAATCATTAGCTTGATATTTTTGTTGTAAACTTATGAAATATAGACTAGTCTACTCAGTTCTTCAGGAAATATTGTCATTGAGTTGTTTTTATATCATTAAATAGTGAGGTTTGTACATTTGGTCTGTAGAATAGACGAATGTGAGATAAGCAATGCAAGAACTTGTATACATTCACAGCAAAACTAATATCAAAAAAGAAATTCCATAACGTGAATTTAGGTATACATGCCATGAAAGGCAGGTATTTCTCTGACTACTTGGCGTCCGATTTCGCGTGCCATCTCAATATCTGGTCCAAGAGTGCTAGCAATCGAGTTATATCTCTCAATCATTTCACCAATATCTGTTCCACTTTCTACATCAATAACCTTATTAATGTTGACTCTGGTGAGGGTTTTTTGAGCTTCATCTTTGGCGAAAGGGATTTCCACCGACTCTTCAACACTTTTGGAAATAAGCTGTCGTATAAAGGCAAAGGCATTGCAAGGTTGGCGGAATTCAAGAGAATATATTGTGTTTGGTCCAAGCCACATAAAATTCCACACACGATTCAAATCAGTGAGTAGAACAACAGCAGATAGATTGGTTCTAATATCGACGGCAACAAGTTTTGCTATTGCCTGAGCTTCACCATTAATATATGCTTCAGTCGAAGTAAGGTTCTTATTTAGCTCAATGACCAAACGGAGCATGGGAAAATGTCTAAGCTTGCGTAATTCATATTCTTCCATCTCTGCCATGATTAATATATCGGTGCCACCTTTAAGGTTAACTGGCAAACGCATATCTTCGACATCCAGTAAAGTATTTTGTGACGATACATCAACTACTGCCAAATGTTCTTTATTCAGATCATCTTTCAAATGTTGCTCTAAGTAGGCTACGCTTTGTTTAATTTGCTCATTTTCACTCAATTCACTCCACTCGAACATTGTAATTTCATCTTGGGTCTTCACTGGTGGTTCTTTGACAATGACATCAGTTATGGAAGCATTTAAATGAGACGTGAGTACTCTACGTTTTTTGTCACTCATTTTAGATAGTGCAAAACTTTGTCTTTTTTGCCCTTGAGATGACATAATTGTTGTTGTACTTGCTCGCTTTAATGCGTTTAGAACCAATTGATAAGAATCGTTGACCCATTGAGCAGAATCCTTGACCCATTGACGTGCTATTTCGACCCTATCTGCGAGTAGAATACTTGTTTCATCGCCAATTTTGTGCTCCTTTTCCCAATCTTCAAGCTCTTGCTCTGCATTCTCCAAACGTTCTCTTGCTTCCTTCAACGCTTTTTTTGCTTCTTCTAATACTTGTGTTGCTTGTGCCGAATCTTGTCTTGCTTGTGCCAAATCTTGTTTAGCAATATCCATTTCCATAAACGCATCTTCATGCGATCGCTTTGTTTGAACTACTTCTCCTTTCCTTTCCATTCCGAAGATAATCTTTTTGTGACGATATTTTGAAGATTATGAATTTAAACAAGGTTCACCATAAATTAGTGTTACGAAATTTCTTCATCAACTGTAGGTCATCCATACTGCAATATTTGCTTGCTTGATTAAAATAATTGTAATTCATAACCAGTTGATTCATTTCAGTTTATTGTGGTGAAGAACTATACGATTTGATTTATTTAGACTCAGCTTTTTATTGCTACAAAACAAAGATATTGCTGTCCTGATAAGCAATGCAAAATTGTGTCAAGATGATTTGTACTTGAATTCAATGGGTATTTAAATAGTAAGCAGAAGTACTTTAGAGAATCTGGGACGATGACTGAGCTACATTTAATGAATAAACTTTGGTGGCGAAATCTCGACTAAGAGTACTGCTGGTGACTGTTATTGAACTTTGCATTCAATGGATTAGCGTCATATAATTCTTGGTGTATATGTGGATTTGATTTGAGAACCATACATAAGTTAAGCCAGATACTGCAACATGATGTCATCAAATCACGCTTCTCATACTATAGCCCAGCTCCTTAATTGAATTTTATAAACTGAAGGTTTTAGCTGGCACTGTACATTGCAAGAATCTACTCATTTTGGGCAGGAATGCTGTGAGTGCAAACACTAGAAAAGAAGTCGAGTTATTATGATTGCAAATGCCAATGGGTAAAAAACACCTCGTCGAGTGGTGAAATCATTAGTTTGATAGATTTTGTTGTAAACTTATGAAATATAGACTAGTCTGTCTACCCGATCACAATTCTTGGGAAGGCTCCAGCTTTCAGAAGCTTTTACATCTTTAAGTTCTTCAGGTACTGGAATAAGAACAAGGTTGTCATTGAGTTGTTTTTCGATATCATTGACACTAGTGAGGTATTTGTTGATGAACCAAGTTGTTCAGTATTGGGAAAGTAACAAGCAATAATTTCGCCTTTGGTTAGCACTACTTTCCACTAGAAATTTGACACCCCATTGATCAAGAAATATGTCATTCGTTGCATCAGAGTACACAACACCACAATTA
>JNBS01000441.1:0-23897 GCA_002081575.1 Thraustotheca clavata | reverse complement strand
TTTAAATGCTGAGAAGAATATTGGCAACTCATTTTTCCAGTGGAACACGTATAAATTCCAATCGAATTACATTTTTATATATCATTCAGACGAATCAACGGTACTAAAAGTTCTCTGAATTATGTTCGGTCACACCCAGTTGGAAGATTCCAGCTAGCTGGAGCTGTATAGCTCTTGAGGTTTGCTGGTACTGGAATTGGACCCAATCCATCGTTCAAATTCTTTTCAATATCACTCACCGACATCAAATAGTCATCAAGTGGTCCAAGGCCATTTTGATTAGGAAAGTACCATGAGATGACTTTATCCTTGCCAGCATCATCCTTGGTGAGCACCACTTTCCACCAAAAATCAGGAGTCTTGACACCCCATCCATCCAAGAAAAAATCATTTGATGGATCCGAGTAAACGACACCACCGTAAGTAGTGATGTTATGCAAATCACGATAGCAATCTTCAATCACTTCAGTCTTTAGCCAGTTGCCGCGGTTAAAAGTAGCAATTTGTGGAAGAATATTGGTCATGTAGTGAGATTCATGAATCATTTCATCGTTGGTGTCCATGTGATTGCTAGCAACCAAGTGACCACGATCATAGCCTTGACTGTAGGCAGCAACTTTTTTTTGCTGTTTGCAATTTGCAGGAAGGTTTGGGTCTTTGAAAAAGGTTGTTGGGCGGTCAGCATGGCCATTGTCAAAGCCTAAAGTATAAGTCCAACGATCAGCTTCACCAGCTTCACAGTCATAAGTGAGTTCAAACCCAGTATATTTGAGAGTTGTGTCTTTAGCAGCAACAACAGCTAAGGCTGTGGCAGTGAGGGCTGAAGCGAGGTGCATGGGCAATGGTGAATTGAAAAATGCAATTGACAACGATTCCTATTATCTATCACCTACACATCTGCACAATTGACTCCAAGTGTAGTGTTATGAAGTTAAACTCCTACTTATAAAGAATCTGAGCAATAACTTCTGAGTACATATTAAGGCATAATAGAACAACTATTCTCCTTGAATTACGCGGAGATTCAAATATATAATTGAAAGAAAGACAACGAAAGGATTTTTTGATGACACCAAAGCACACATCATATGCTGAAAAAACCATCCATTGGCGATTTTTGTGGTGAATTGTACATTGGCTGCTCTTTTACATGTTCTATAGTGCCACCAGAACTTGTACATTATGATTAAATTATTGTATACCTCAAAGGGTTACGGACGAGCTCATTGTGTTATCTTAAACCAATAATGAAGTACTCACCTCTTAATTTGATGGACATGTATGCACTCTAGGCTGTCGTCTATAAATCCCACTAACACAGACTATATTTTAATATCTTTGTATGGAGGCTACATATTAGTAGCATCGTTCACAGAAGTAGGAGTAGTTTTTAAGCTTTACTTACACGAATGCCCGAATCTACCAGCACAAACTACAAATATGTTAAGGTACATGCAACGGAAAGGCTCATGTTTACCACAAACACAGCCAAAAGCAAAAATGTCGCTATACAATTATAGGGTTAACCATGCCAAGACAACTTTTCCAACTCAGATATTTTAGTTCCGTTGGCATCAGATACGTGAATACATTGTGAAGATTCACTTTCGTAACTTTCGACTGTAATAACATAGAAATGAGTCCTTCATTTTAGAAGGACTATATTTTTTCTATTGTGTTGAGAAGGAAAAGTTGATACTATTTAAAACAAACTCCGTTGCATTCACGGCATGTAGTTATGAAAAAAAATACTTTCGAACAAAGTTACGAGTCACTCTTGATTCAGCTAATTTAAGAGCGGTCACAATTACTAGGAGGTACCTAGCTTGTTGGAGTAACATAGTCTTTGAGATTGGTAGGTACTGGAATAGGACCCAAGCCATCATTAGCTTCTTTTCAATTTCGTTCACAGAGGTCAAGTACTCATCAAGCTCACCAAGGTCATTTTCAGTAGGAAAGTACCAAGAGATAATTTTATCGTTGCCAGAGTCATCCTTGGTGTTTGGACACCCCAACCATCAAGAAACATATCGTTTGATGAGTGAGAAAAAACTACGCCACCATAAGTTGTGATGTTTTGCAAATCACGGTAGCAATCCTCAATCACTTCAGTTTTAACCAGTTGCCGCGATTGAATGAAGCAGTGCGAGGCAGGATACTCGTAATGCAATGTGATTCATGAATCCTTTCATCATTTGCATCCATGTGATTACTTGCAACCAAATTACCACGATCATATCCTTCACCGTAGGCTGAAGTTTTTTTCTGTTGCTTGCAGCCTGGTAAATTTGGGTCTTTGTAAAAGGATCGAGGGCGAGCAGCATTGCCAATATTAAAACCAAGTGTGTATGTCCATCAGTCAGCTTGGCCAGCTTGGCCAGCTTCACAGTCGTAAGTAAGGTCATATCCGAGATACTTTAAAGTTGTGTCAGCAGTGGCAATACCAGCAAAAGTTGTGGCAATCAGTACTGGTGTCAAATGCACTGGAACTGGTATTTAATTTATGATAAACAGGATTTTGGTATTATTAGCGTCCATTTGACTAATCAATGTTTGACCCTATTATCATATAGTAAATAAACGAAAATACTGATAATGAATCTAATCATCATCTCAATTGCACAGTGTTGAGTCAAGTCAAGATTAAAAACCTCAGTAGTATCTTGGCTAGCAATGGTTTTTAGTCAACGTATAATCTACAATAAAGGAAAGGAAAGTAGATTTATATTGGAATATTGGCTTACAGTTTTCATTGATAAAAATTGTAATTTCATTAGCGTTAGATAGTACAAACTGCAATATTTTAAGTGGTGAGCATTATTTGTAGGAGTTGGGTGGTAATAAGTTGCGAGCTTTGAGATCATTGTAAATCAGATTGCTCCTAATACCGTAATTTGGAGAATTTGGTACACCTCCATGATGCAAGGCAATCACACTGTTGTCAGCAATTGATAAGACAGGCGATCCTGAGGCCATTGGTTGTATCCAAATAGTAAGGAGCTTCAAATTGCGTGAATGGTGACTGTAAAAGAGCTATTCCGCCATCATTTTTTGTGTTGATTCGCTTACCAAATGCTAAAGGGTGTTCTACAATGTAAATTGGTTCAAATACAATAGGTCCTATCACTCGTAACTTAAGATGATTGTACTTGGCTACCACCCATGAATCTAATTTTATAAGTGTACAATCCAAAGCTGAATTGGTGTAGAGAAAAGTGACTGAACCGCCATAAACTTCACCTTGACAGGCTAATTGTCGTTGGCATATTTGAGGTTGTCCTGGTCCTGGACAGGTCCCAGCTTGAGCCAAAAATTCAATACGAGTATTGGCTGCATCCAATGCAGATTCAATGCAGTGGTAGCATGTAACAAAATGGCCTTGGTCACCAAGCAACCACCCAGTGCACCCAGCGACACCCGAAGCTTTATTAATCACAAGACGAGCTACAGCTTGGGTATTATTCCAAATTTCAGGGGAGCCATAAAAACATCATGCTTCTTGTGTTTCATCTCTTGTGCCACAGACATATTCCTTTCCTGTACTAGCAATTGAGGTAATCAAATAGTCAACATTGAAACCAATGCATTTTTCAGTAGTTGAGTTTTCAGCAACATGAGTAAAAAGCGATAATGTAATTGATTTGGAATAAATTAGCGTTGAGTTAAAGGCACCATTGGTTTCGTTTCCTCGATAAATGAGCTTGGCAGAGTTACTCTCCAACACTATGTAATCATCCTGGGGGATGTTGAAATATGCAAATTGCAATTGGATAAAGCTAGCATAGCTTGGAGCAGTGATATTATGGACAAAAGCTGCAGCATTGCAACCATGACGTAATTGAAAAGGATAATCAGTATAGTTACAACCCACACAAAGTGATAATTGAATACCTGGGATGTCACCACCAAAAGCCACAGCGGCTAAGCTTACGATTGTCCACTTGATCCATCTCATACTAAATAAATTGTGTCTGTTCTCCCAACGAAAGCAAAGGGAAAGAAAATAATGAAGTTGCGGAGATTCCAGCATATTATATCCTATGTTAGGTGTAGGTTTACATTACTAGCTTACTAAATTAATATTGATCAAGTTTAAACTAGGTTTTATCACTACCATTCAAATTAAAAAAGCTACGAAGTCTCTGTGCTAATGATGATCTTTTTCGTCGGTGACGATCTGTTGGTAACAATGGATTTGGTGTAGCCACTGCTTTTGGTTTTGGTTTAACAAAAGTGATTACCACAGATTCAATACTATAAACGTGTACTCGAGGGATTTTGGCTTCAATAACTCCAGACAAAAAGCGAATTTGATATGTTGAGCCTTCAATTGCTTCTACTATGCCTTCAAAATACATGGCAGTCCCACAGAGCCGTGCCATAACACGATGACCAATTTCAATAACTGGGTTGCCTTCATCTGGTCTATAGTGCTATGAGCGTAATAAAGCTTATTAGTCATACCCTAATAATGTAGTTGTGTAAAGATTAATGCTACCACATCGCTGTAGCGTGGCATCAGGAAGTGATGTTATTTCCGTTATTGGAATTTGAGTGACCCAGTCACCATAATCAAATGCTACTGTGTATGAATTATTTTCAATATCTGTGATTTGGCCTGAGCAATAACGAAGATAACGAGGGCTGTATGCAGCAACTACTTGTCCTTTAGTATATTGAATATTGGAAGCACTGCGAGCAGCTTCGAGGTTTTTTAGTTGTTCTTCATAGGAACCATTTTCAAATTCTATCCAAGTTTTGTCCACCTAATAAGTCTCTTAGAATAATTGCTTGAAAAGTACATACGTTGCAAGCTACAACACCATCAAGGAATTGGACGTCATAAGTTGAATTGCCATTGTCTCTAGTGACTGTGCAGGGTGTCAATGTACGTGTTGATGGGTGATTCGTAAGTACGCGAAATCCTTCAAGAATTACTTTATCTTCACGGAAATGCTCAGTAAATGCAGTGAGAAGTTCATCTGACAATTCTTCTTCAGCAGAGGCTCCAATATCTTTAATGTCCACAGCACAATCCAGATCATTTTCATCATATTGCACAATAGCTGTGCCATTACTATTTAGCCCAAGAAAATAGCCATACCGCCGTTCAAATGGGTCCCGATAAGTTACCTATAAATATTGAACTATGGCCATTTTACTTTGTCATACCAAGACTCGCCCACCAAGATCAATACGAACCAGTCCATCAAGTAATAGATAGTTCTTGGTTGAGGTTGGCTGTGACATTATGTTGTTGGGCTTACGTTTTGGTTTAGGTCGTATTTCCTTATAGGAGATTCCTACGAGATAAGATTAGAGAATTCATTTGAAATGAATAAATACTTCGTCGTATTTCTTGGCTAGACTTGTGCAAGCGAATATCAAACGTACCATTGTGGTAATCTCGACGAATAGTACCATAGACTTCAGTTGGTGTTTCAACATTAAACTTTTTCGGGGTTTTGCCTTTGAAGCTACCCAGAGATAGATTACGCAAAACTACAGAACTATTGTCTTGAGGTATTATTGTTTTTGCTTGTGTTGTTGGTTTTTCATTGATCAGGCAAACGTGATCACCAATTCTGAACCATTTCACCAAACACTTGCATTCATAAATTTGGGACTTGAGCTGTTTGTGGTTTAAAGACGATCCACTTTGTAGCATTTTTTCCATTGATGTGACCAATTCAAAAAGTTTTGTTTGATCTAGAGTATGAATGAAATCGTACGAGAATTCTACGTAGTTTACCTTTGCCAAATATCGATTGATTCTCTGGGTTTGAAGCAAATTTGGCGTAAACGTATTCATTCCAATGTGCTTCACCAAGCTCAAACTAGAGCTTATTAATAAACAGATATGCTCAAGTTGTACCTCATGCTCTAAATCAATAGTAACTAGATCATCCAGCATGCTATCGCATTCAGGCTGACGATAATTTTTAGTCAGTGGATAGGATTTATAACTTGGTGTTGGACTCCAGTGTCGACGATCTTTTAATTTAGCTTCTTCGGATGAGCAAACACTTAGTGCTGAAAGAAGAAGTGTGCGATTTGGTTGTTTCTTCTTTCGCTTTTTTCGAGGAAAAAGTTGAGCTCGTTGTAGCTTTCCTTGAATATCGGAAGCAAGTATTGGTTCACTTTTACATTTTTTATCTATTGGCATTGTTTGCATAGGTGGTAAAGCTTGACGTAAGGCACTTAGGTTGTTCGGAAGCAACCGATTATGTGGATGGTTAGGTCCAATAGTACACATACTGTCAGATTTTAGTCTTCTGGATGGATTTGGACGAGGTTCTATACTAGTTAATGGATGCACTGCTACATGATTCAGTTGAGTTTCTGTTGTACTGCTAATTGTGCTGACATGACCTGGTGATTCTGGAGTTATCGTATTTTCATCAAGCAATCGCCGAGGACTTGGAGGTAGTGGAATACTTGTGTCTATTGCCAAAGAACGTGTTGGGTCTTTATCTCGTAGCTCCATTCTTTTAAAAATGACCAGATTAACCACTTGATAATTTTAGCAAGTGCGACTTGTTACATTTGCGTAACCGAGTTAGGAAAGTGCAAAACAAGACGTTACTCAATTGACACGCTAAGAAGTTATCAAGTTTCAATTTATATTTTGTCTATTAATTTACTGCATCATTGATACCATGGCACTTTGAAATTAAATGAGCTGCACACATTTTACGTCTTCGAAAGCTTGGACGGTTTGTTATGGAGTAAATATTGCATACTGGCAGGACTAAGGTAGTACTGGTCGACGCTTCTTTTAACTGCACCATAGCCCAAGTATATACGACACCAACTACAATAACCACGAAGGCAATCGTCTCAACGCTTATCCCATCCATCAGAGTGCCAATTTTCTACTGTGTAAACAATGTAAGTTTGGAATCTCTCAATCAAACAACAGTGGGATGTATGAAGCGACATGATTGCCAGTTGCATTGTATGAATCTTCTTGACAAATGCAATGATGATTACATGAGAACATCAACTCTTAAAAAAACTCAAAATTCCATTCAAAATTAACGATAAAAATGATTTTCTATAATCGATTGAAATTGATCGATAATCGAAAAATAACATTTAAAAACAATGTCATCTACTCAAAAGCAACACAGCACCAACAAAGTATATATATTCCTTTCTCTACATAAACTAATTGTACATGTATAGATTGCAGATCATATCGATGACGACGATATTCCAGATCGTGAATGCTGGCTTTCCAAAGCCTTGGCATTAACAGGAATTACATTTGTCATCCTTTTTATCCTCAAAGTAACCATTGAATTTCAATATCTATCAAATACCCTCCATCATTCATCTCATTTACGTCATATCAAAACTCATTCTTCATCATAAAGCCTATTCCATCATAAAGCTTATTTCTTGCATATAAACTAAATATAAAGTTGCAAATGATCTTCAATTCGTTCATTCGTTATCACAATTTTAAATTTATTCATTATTATAAACTAAAGCTCATTTCGTATCATAAAGTCATTCCTAATCATAATCTAAAGAATAGATTTTACTTGGACTACATTAACTAGAAAAAATATCAATATTGACCAAAGTGATATCAATATGCTTTGACAAGAGTAATATGAATATAGTTCCGGATATCGTATCCGTATCGAACGTGGTGTTGAAATAATGGAATCTGATTGGTGTACATTTTGTATGTATTTTTTATACATCAAATTTAAAGTTGATTTGATTTTTGTATGATCTGTTCGAATTTTCAAAAAAATGCGCCGCGAAAACATTTTTTTATGCGTTTGCTGGACGTCAGAGCTTGAACATGAGCTTAGAGTACTTGCTGGACGTCGCGATTCAATTCGATCAGCAGAAGAAAGACGACAGTACAATGGAAGGACGTTCAAATGGCAATGGATTGAATCAATCTACAACAAACATGACAATGACATTCTTTGAAAATAATGGAATCATGAAATTCGATGGAATTACCCGCGAATATACTCCGATCCAAGCGGCACCGTTCCATCCGTTTTTGTTGCCTCCCACCTTCCCAATGGACCCGAAATCATTGTCTCCACACGCGTTTATTGTCTCTAGTAAAGCAGAAGCAGCTCGTCGTCGTCAATTAGCGATTGAACGTCGCAATGCCAAGCGAAATATCGTGCCACGTCATGTTTTAGTCGAACCACCTCCAATTACGATGTGTGTTGATCGAAACAAGACCAAGAACAGAATATCAGCTGCATCATATCGAGAGAATCGAGATAAACGTGTGCTATACATTCAAAACGAAATCAAAGCACTACAAAAACTACATCCAGGACTCCAATCCAAGGAATGGGTGCCAGTAAAGAAAGCAAAAAGTGCCATTCGAGAAGGCGAAACGAAAGAAGAGTACCGAAAGCGAACTAATCGTGAATCTGCTGCTGATTCGAGGTACCAACAGCAACAAAAATTGCAATATTTAACCCGTGAACTTGCACGATTGCGTGCTTTGTTGAATGTCGGCGATGGCAAACAATTTAGCATTGTAGATACCCCAGCATCGTCTATGAACGATGAATAGCTACAGATATTACTAGCTAGACTAATTTATAAGCAAACGCAAGAGCCATTTTGTCATTTACATCTCTTCTTTGATGACTATTATGACAACGTAAGTGAAACGGTCAAGATATCATTTTATGGTATTTAGTGTACTATACAAATTGTCCAAATACACAATCTTTCCATCAAATGTGCATACTTCAACATAATCAACTATATCTACGAAGAAATGATGTTTTATTCAAGCAATTACTTGTTATTCTAACATTTACCAACTCATGGGTGGAGCCATTTCAGTCACAGTCCTAGGTGCTAACGGAATTTGCCATGCTACTTTATCAGGAACAACTTGTGGAAGAATTGGGGGGACTGAAGTGATTGCTTCACCTGGAAAAACATGTCAAATTGTCAATTCCAATTGCGATATCAACTTGTGCCACCGCGCCTACAATGGACAATGGACATCGAAATAATTCTGTTCACCACGTTCATCATTGCTGTCGATATGCTATTGTCGTTGCTCAATAATCTTTCATATCTAGTCCGTAACATATAATAAACTTCCATATATTTGTTGAATCTACATTTATCATTCAAAGACTAGTGTATCATACGTAGAAAAGCTTGTGTGTGATAATTGTTATTATGGACAACTTGATAAATACTCTCAACTGGATACTGGAATACACAAAGCATTCTTGGTCTGCCACGTCATACCAAAGATTTGGTTGGCTCATATTATCTTTTCTCAACCAATGAGATGTCGTCATTTGATTGGGTTGTCTTTCTATGGGACATTTTGAAGATGATACGATCGGTGATCCTAGGGCTGGCAGGAGTGGCAACAACAATTGCAAGTGTCCCTGTGTGGGTGGACAATCCCAATGTATTTGAATTGGAATTGTTTAACAATGCTCTTCAATTCGATTTCTATGTTTTTGCTCATTCATGGCAGCCTTCATTTTGTTACCATGAGCCATATCCAGGTAAAAGAAGCAAAAAAGTTGTTTTAGCACAAGCTTTGTTAGGTTGTAAGGAGCCTCAAGAGTACTGGAAGACTCATTTTACTGTCCATGGTCTTTGGCCAGAGCTTAATGAAGGACCTCATCCAGGATTTTGCTCTAAAGAAGAATTAAACATTGATTTAGTACGTAAAGCTATTGGAGAAGTAACCCTTGAAGAATACTGGCCTAATGTCAAAGTCCCAGTGAATTCATCTTCTTATGATTCGTATATTAATTTGCTGATTAAATGCTGATGAAATTTATAGGTTCTGGAATCATGAATGGACTCGTCATGGCACATGCAGTGGATTGGATCAAGTGACATATTTTAAAAGTGCTATTGAGCTCATAAAAACTCATGGCACACCAGAATGCATCCAAAAAAGCGTTGGCAAGACCATGTCAACCAAAGAACTTCGAGAAGCTTATGGTGGTCCGAAGAGAGTGGTTCTCCAATGCAAAGGCAAAACACTTTCTCAAGTCTTTACTTGCATTGCCAAAGACAAAAACAACGTTCCGACCAAAGCGTCGGACTGTTCAATCCAAGTACTTAAAGAAGACACTTGCCATGGTACTGAAGTATATCTTCCTGCATTTTAAAAAATGCTTTAAAATTCTTGCATATTGTATCACCCAACCATCCATGTCAAGATGTAGGTATTGTATAAGACAATCCTAACAATACAAAAATATTGATTTTCAATCCAATTCAATTGAAATAGCTAACATCAAAACAACTTTATAGCATATTCAGCTACTCCATATCAACTATTTACATGATAAAGATTCAATCTTTGCAAATTCTTGATAAAAACCAGCAATTTTTTGCACCACACACTTTATATTAATCCCCTAACCCGTCGTATTGCGTGTCTTTTTAATCAAGTAGGAATTCTCTACTCAACTTCATTTCTGATTAAAGTCTCTGCTGCATTAGCTTCATCTCTATACATATTTAATCATTCTAATTCATTAAATCTCCATCTAAATTTTTTTTCTCTCATCTTCATTCCTTTTCATTCTTTATATTGAAGCATAGTTTAGCACTACTCATCTAAGCTAATTTTAACTATTGGATCATCCGGATAAACATCCGGTGACGTCAAATGCCTTTTTACTTTGAATTTTACCAAGTCACAAAAAGATGATTTACTACGATACGAGGGATGTTTTGGCGATATTAACATCGTTTAGTGGTTCTCCAATGCTTACAGCAGCTCCATTGCAAGCAATGACAATGGCTGTCTTTGCTTTGATTTTAGCAACAATTAATTTTTATGTTCCAAATGCTTTTGTGGATTTACAAACTTCAGTCGCATTGGCAAAATTTAACTTGATTGCTAACACTTTTATCGGCTTTATGATGTCTTTTCGACTGAATTCTGCTTTTCAACAATGGAAAAGTGGGCTTCGTGATATTACTCTATTTACCCAATCTGCACGTTCGGTGGTCTCATTGTTTGCTTCTTGTTTAACCCGATCGGATGATCCACAAGAATTGCTTACTAAGAAAGAATTGCTTACAGATATGCGTCGATTAATTTTGGTGTACACTACTGTAGTATTTCATGATTGCCGTGAAATTGATAGTTTACCAAAATTACAAGCATCAGGATGGTTGACAACTGGAGAACTCCAAGAACTTAATGCTTGTGGTGCTATTTTCACAACTCGTCAATCTAAACGCTTTTCAAGTTCTTCTGCTGCTTCTAATCGTGCTCGTGCTGCTCTGGTTGAGCTATGGATTCGTCGTATTGTGCAAGATGGTTTGTGCAAAGGTTTTCTTAATCCACCTCAATTGGCTACCATTAACAATATCATTACTCAACTTCCAACACTTCATGGACGTGTGTACAATCAATCCAATATTCCTATTCCATTTAGCTATTGCCAATACGTGCTTACGTGCATTTATATGTACCTTGTACTCTTTACTCTTGTGATTGTACCAACGTCAGGCTTTTATTCACCAATTTGGGTATTTCTTTGGGGTATGGTATTGCTTGTTGCTGAATATGTTGCAAGTGAAATTGAATGTCCATTTGGTACTGATCCAAATGATATTGATTTGGAAGAACGCAAGAAACAATTTGAAGATGAACTTACGTCTCTCACTCAAGGTCAAATGCACTATTGGGGTATTTTCACCAGTGATGATGTGGCTGCTTTAACACCAGCTCCTCTTGTCAAGAAACCTGTAGCTGGACCTGAAGTAACTTTACAACCTGCAGCTTTGCAGCCAGCTACAGGCGTTAAACCTCGTAAACTCAAGACAAATAAGGCTGCTGATGAAACTTCAGCTCTTTTACCAACACCAACCATGGCAACTCAATCGTCCACAAGTTCAAACGAAAGTTATGGCATCAGTGTTTAGTTAATACCAATGTATTCACTACAGAATGCATTCTGCGTAAATGAATCAAATCTAGTCACGAACATCCTTGTGAGCTGACACAACGCATCCAGGGACTTTAAGAAATTCATCAAAGTCATATTTGACTTCCTTGGGGCAGCAACTCCAATATTTGCCACTATCGTGAAATACAGGAGCACCAGCATGGTGTACACACGATTTTTCATTGTTGATGTCAACAAAATATTCCATTTGACAACCGTAGTTGACACAATTAGCTTTGCCATCAGTACGTTTGGGAGCGACAGGTCTACTCATAATTAGTACCAACCCCAATTCCAATGTAAAACATACTTGGCAGTAATAGCAGCTACGGCTGTGGCAGCATTAGGATTAGCTTTATTGTAGTCATCAATTGACTTGATAGGAGCTGCTGGAGCTGCAGTTACAGGTGCTAACGTAGGAGCAGGCTTTGGTTCTTCTACAGTTTGATTGCCTTGAGCACTGTGAAAGCCAACAGAACATGGTTCAATTTTCTCAAAATCATCCCAGTCATAAACCATCTTGGATGAACAACAAGACCATCCTTTCTTTGTATCATGGAACGTAGGAGCAGATTTATGATGACGACAAGCAAGTGCATGATTGTCAGCCTCGGAAAACTTTTCACGGCAGCCAAAATTCTTGCATTGAATCAACTCTTTTGGTACAGCACGATCTCGTTCTTCTACACATACAAAACTCAGTATTTCAAAGCATTTTATCTCTGACCATCTTGATGATCTCTCTTGTGCTTAAACGTAGATGGTCCTAGCATTCTTAGTATCATTTTATTGCATTGTTAGCTTACCAATTTTGACATAAATATCATCGCGGCTCTTGATTGTATCATGAATAGTTTCATCGCCACGTAAAAGCTTTCCATCAGGTCCTTCCAAGTGATATTGCTGAGCATTCACTTTGTTTTGAGGCCGCTTTTCATTGTACGTCTCGAGGAAAAACTAGCCAAAATGTTATAATGAAAACTAGATAATTTTTTCTACTTCTTTCAAACGATCGATGGTAGCACCAGCCCACTTGGATGGAATCGTTAGTTTGAGTGTTAAATGATTAGATTCATCGCCTTCTTCGAAATGCAAGTAGATCTTCTTTAAACGAGCTCCTTCAGGTTGCACAGGTATGGACTCAGTCCCGCCCATCACTTGTCAAATTTGGAAATAAATCCTAACCAGCTGGCACCACTCAATGTACGATAATTTAGCCTGCACGCTAAATTCTCTTGCAAGCTATTAGCCAGCAGGATACACCACACATTTTGATATGAATATCAATTTGAATCAAGTTTCATGGTAATGAATAATATGAACTTTTGGTTTGTACTTCATTATTGATATCGTGTAGATAGTATGAAGTTAACTGGAAAATTGAAAAGAAATATTTGACTAGAAAATTGAGTTGAAATGCAATGAATTAGCCAGAGATGGATGGAATATGTAGATGGGAATCGTTGGTGGGAGGTAGACGTTCGAGGAGTTCTTGAACGAGTAGTTTGAGGGAACAGAGTTCTTTTCTTAAATGGGTGATTTCTTGGGCTTGTTCTTTGCATAATTCACATGCTACTTGTGGTTGTGAATTAGAAGTTGATAAATGTTTTGATCTTGTTTGGAAATGATGTTTTCGATAGATCTTTGTATTTTTCTGTCGATGAACATATCCACGCCATAGAGCCTATAGAAAAAAATAAGTTTGGTGGAGATTTTAAAAAGTAGATACTTGAAATTTAATGATGCCTGGACGAGTATCAAATATTTGCAATCGATCAATATCATTGCAATTGGAGTGAACTATTGTCCATAGTTTGGACATTGCATGATCTTGAACACGAATGAGTTGTTCTAGTGCATTTGTTTTGAAAATATTCTTTTGTAAATTCAAAATGATCTGTTTCAATATTTGTGACTATATGGAGTACCATAAGCCACGTATGCGTGTATAATGCCCTCGCCATAATTTCTATACATTTTTCGAGTGATATACTTGATATATTATTTGGTACTTGTATCACCACAGCTGCTTTGTGTTGTTTTTTCAAAATTTTGAATTGTATTCGTACACACCACCCACGAAGCATTCTCTATTGAAATCAATAAGCTATTTCTTTCAGCTACTTGTACTTGGATTGTTTGAGCTCGTAGATGAAATATACGAAGTTTACGATCAATTTTACTCCATGATATCGTATACGATGATGGTGACAGTACACAATACAAAGGTCTTTTAGACTTTCTAGTTAGTTGATATTGCTTACGACTTAGGAATCCTCGAAAATATTTCTACTTCAAAGATAAGTACACCAAACTTTTACCGCAACTTTCTTGAATACAAATTGCACTCTTTTCACGTAACCATTGCTCTCGTTTGATCCAAACCTATACAAAAGTAAGTAATTTCACAACGCACTGCAGATACTTTAACATATTTTCTCAAGTGTTGCATGTGTTCTTGTAATTGCTTTACATCTTTTTCCAAGTGGGGTGAGTGCTCTTGAGCAGTCAAAAATACACTGGTTTGGTTTAATGGTATTTCATCTTCATAAAAAGAATGTCTCGCAATTTTCGTATCGTTTTGTAAATTCATCTTCACTGGTTCTTCATGCTGTACTGAACGAATTTCTTGCTCTAATGTATTATTGTGATTTTCATGTATTTTTTCAGGAATTCGTATTGTATCTTGATAAACTTCTTTACGCAAACGTCTACGATCTTGTTCATCTTGTTGTTGTCTTTCTTGTAGCATTTGCTTCCATAACTTTAATTTGGCATCTCGATTCGACAAGTCGACGTCATGTGTAATAGAAGAGGCAATCGTTTGCCCATCAATGAGTCTTAGTGCTGGAAATATCGCTGCAATCTGTGTCGTACTGCTGGTGTTATGCAATACGCATGGATTACCAGCGATATCAAGAGAATGCAAACAAGTCATGTGTCCAGAGAGTGTTTCAAAGCAACCAAGCTATTACATAGCAAAATTTACAACTCTTTTATCACGAGCCTTTACATGATCAATTTGATTGTATGCGAGCTTAAGTTGGCGTAAACTTGTAGGAAGTGCATGATTTAAACTTGAAATGGACGTCAATCGATTATCATTGAGATTTAGCACCTAATTTCAATGAGTTAATATTTCTCATTTCAAATGCAAAACCTCAAGAAGTGTCAAGCTTGCCAACGCTGGCCATTGCACAATGCTATTTCCCGCAGCATTTACATAGACAAGTTGTGCATTACACTGCAACATATCAATATCCAATAAATTATTGTCGGCAACATTAAGATAACGCAATTCACTCAATTGAGCAAGTTGATCGATGGACGATAAATTATTATACGATACATTCAATATCGTTAAATGACGAAGCGTCTCAATCCCAGCAAGTGTCAATAGTTTATTGTTGGAAAAATCAATCTATCAAAACATGCTCAGATTCATAGTGATAAATGAAACACTTGTTGAAGATACTGCAACCGGCTAAGCCCTGCAAGGGAATGGATGCGATTCGAGGCAAACGATATCGAACGAAGGTCAGCAGGAATTAAATCGGGGATAATTAAATAACCTTGATCTGCTAAATCTAATTGTACAGCGCTTTCCATCACAAGATCGTCGTTTTTTGTCTGATGGAAATCTGTCACTGACATTAAATTCGGCAGTTGCCACTTTGCCGTTGAGACATAAAACTTGAGCTTATTTTGGTGTTGGTAGCTTGGCAAAATACACTGTACGAAGATACAATTTCACTCAACCCATGAGACAGAGGATTAAACATTCAAACGATCTGTACATTTTTATGTTGTGATCAACGTGAAATTCTCGGCATGCACAACGATGCTACAGGAAGCTTAAGTTTATTTTTTTTCCCATCCCCACCTTTGCTTCAACACAAAAACCAAATTTTATGTAGACGAGCGTCCATCAAATTTTTTTCCAATACATTACGACAATGATAAGTCCAATGTGGTCAGATGGATGATCTGTGGATGATCAGCTCTCGTTTCCATGCCACAACCCATTGAGACAGATTCGTGATAGTGCTGCTTTGGATGAGTGCCTCCCCTCGACCTTTAACCAGGACTCCATCAACGCCACGCACTGCGTGTTCATCAGGAGCTCAACCAGTTGTGCCAGAATTGAGATATAGTGAAGTTATGGAACCATCTTGCTTGCTGACGTGGTTGCATTTATCGGATGCTGAAAAACATGAATATGCAAAATTGGGCTACAAAGCTAGTGCTGAGCTGATTGAATTGGCCTCATTGAGCAGAAATGCAAAACTCAAGGCAAATGGAAAAGACTCTGCATTTTGTAGACAAACGTCTATCATTCCAGAATGCATTTCTCTTCAGGACTATATTGACCGAGTTCACCCAAATGAATACAAAGGTTTTGATGATACCATGCATTTATGTACAATCGAAGATGAAAACGATGGTGGACATTATCACATGCGATTACAATGGGGTCTTTTACGAAGCCCATGGACTCAAGATCGTGAATTTTACTACTTGGAGGTATGTTCATATACTACCGTAATGAACGCGTCTCACACTTTAGATAGATCCAACACATATTCATTGATACCGCAGGATTACGTGGATATGCAAGATGCTTGATTTCTGTGCCTCTTTCTCTGGATTTGATGCCAATCAAGAGAATTAAAGGCTCTTTACATCACTCTGGGATCATTGTCAAAGAAACCATGACACCTGGTGTAATGGAAGAAGTGATTCTTATTAATATGAGCTTGGGCGGATCTGTACCTTCTTTTGTGACAAATTTTGTGGCGAAAGCTTTACTTAAACGTACTTGTCAATTGCAAGTGCTTATGCTCCAACCTCTACATTTACGGCAACATAAAGCTAAAGGTTTATTTGCACAACGACGTATTTCAATTTGGTCAGAAGAACCATTAAAAGGGTCTCATGATAAAAAGTTTTGTAAAGAGTGCTCCCGGAATCTGCCATGGTATCGATTACGATTTAAATGTGTTGTGTGTTCAGAGGTTGATATAATATGATTGTGTTGTGATCTAATGCTTTTGGGTAGACTGTGTGCAAATATTGCACCAAGCAAAATGAACTTGGATGGAATAAAAATGATCGTGTGTGTGGCTCATGTAATGAAGCTATTAACTCAATGCAAGCTAAGCCACGACAATCCTGTGTATGACGTAATTAATTAAACTTATTATCATGAAAATATTGCATAAAAGAAGGCGCTTGTTTTCTTTTGTTTCCATACTTTCTTGCATTCTTTAAAGGTTGTGGGTGATTTTACGACCAAAGTATCAACGAGATACTTGCATCCAATCTAATGGGTACTACAATGTGATTTGGGTGATGGGACATAGATTTTTGCATAGTGGATCGTTGTTTGATAATTCGAATCAAAAGAAATTTTTTGAAAATTCTACTATTACATGGCAACAGAAAAGTACACCTGTCATTCAGATCTTTCAACACGTTTGGCATCAATGTCTCGGCTCACTGCTAAATAGCAATTCCCGGATTTTAATTCCAAAGCTACATTTACTCTGATACTATCAATAAGACAGTGATATCCCCACCAATTTGCCACAAAGTTACTGAATCCTAACATAAACTAAAGTCAATCTAATTGAGCTTTGGGCCACTCGTTAATTTCAAACTATACCAGTACAATCTAGTGTTCCCTTGCAGTAATGTAGTTGCTTTATCACTTTGGTATGGGATTTGTATGCAACCAATTGAATACCACACCCTAGTTGGAATGTTTCATTGATGTTAAATCTTAACTACTCAGTACTTAAACTATTACTACACCCTAGTACTATTAATATAGAAATACATATTGTGGTAATCAATCTTTACAACTCTATTTTATTAAACACGATGCAACCAAATTATGTTTTAGCTCAATAATTATTACATATCCTACATTGCGCATGGTTAACTTTTGGTTAAATGTGAAGCTGTAAAATACGATTTTGTTTTTCTACCTTGTTCTCGACTAACAGCTCTTGAAAACAGAATGAGTTGTAAGAAGACCCAAAAACGTACACCGTGGAATAATTATACAGCGAATCTAATTGTTTTGACCAACTTTATCTAAATCACAACGATGAGCATGTTTCAGTACTACCGTAGTATATTGTTGAGTATTTGGTGCTTGCACAGCTGCAGAAAACAAGTAAATTGCTCCAGCCAATTTCTAATATTAAGGTAACATTTGAGGTGCTGTGAATAATAATCTAACACACCGACCTAGATACAACTAGAGACCTATTGGAACATCACATTACATGCTTGCACAGCTGCTGAAAACAAGTACAACGCTTTAGTCCATTTCTAATAAATTTCAAACTCTTAGTACGATGGATTTACAATAGTACAATATCAAATCGTCTTTCTTCAATAGGGTCGATATTGTAGTGATAAGCTCTAAACCTAAATTACAACTTAACAAAATGACAAGAAAATCGAACTTTTGGAAGAATCTTTATGTGAATGACTTCTCATTGATTTCCTGTCATAACTAACTCTTCCACAAATTTAAGTTAATAATGGGGAAATGGAGTAAATGTACTCGGAAAATATATATCAACATCTTTTAAATTAAAGACTTGGTATCCATTTAAAATTAGCAAACCTCGCAGAATACAGTGGTTTAATCAATGTGTATGTTAAGGAAAGTTATTTAGATTTTCAATAAAGTTGATTCAAGTTATTTTGGCTAACTAAGCATCTTTTTGTAGTTATAACTTAAGTTCTGTTAAGTGTTACAATAATCCAATAGCAAACTCGTCAAGTCATAGCTGAACAAGTCAGACAATTGTCGAATAAAGATTTGGATTCTATATCTACAATTTAGCATTCCTGTGTGTGATGTATAAAGATTTTAATACAATCATAGCATAACCACACCATAAAGAATTTAATTCATTTCTAATTCTGCCTCAATACATAATTGAGTAATTGAAAGCACTGGAATAATAAATTCAATTGAAATTGAAAGCAATCATTTAAAAGGAGTCTGAGTGCAATCGTTTTAGAATATATTTCATGGGGGATGACATGCAAACAATTACAACCTTTTGATGTTGTACTAAAGAGAGGACACCCACAAACTTCTAGAGGCATCGAGAGTATAGAGAAGAGTGTTTCCGATGAAGACTTTAGAGTATTGCTTTTTTTTTCGATGTACGATTTCCACGGTTGGGAACCGACAGCCAGCGACGTACACACAATGCTCAAAGTTTGAGATTCAGGTCCGCAGAAAGTTTTATCATTTGCTGAAATTCAAATAAATCAATATGGAGTCAGCTGGAGCGATGGCCGAGTGCAATTTACCGGTTGAGTAAAGGTTACTTTCACTAAAAGCACTAAAGGTGATTGCAGTTAAATCTTCCACCAAATGGAATTCCCCAAATGAAGAAGCTGAAGTTGGACCACAATAGTATTTTGCGTTGAAATCCATGCCATTCGCCAAAAGTCATATCACATTGCCATCGGTATTCGCGTCAAGTGGCATTATATTGCGGGGTACAGAGATAGCCGAAAATGGAGTATTTTCATGAACTCGATATAAAAATATGCTTACGCAACCAGTTTTGCTTGCTAGCATTACAAGGAGATCATTCTTCATGGTCATTTCACCAGGCATGTGTTGGACACCATTAGGATCGACAGTAACTAAATCAGTCCACTGTAATCACGAAGCTTGAGGATTGCAGCAGCTCAATGCACCCGTGAAGTCGATTTTACAAACCCAATTGTCTTGGGCTGCGAGAGAAACTACAGAGTCGGAAAGCCACGTTAGTGGAATTGGAGCTGGGGTTGGTGCTGGAGTAGGAGCTGGAGTAGGTTCCGGCGTCGGTGCTGGATTCGAGCTGGTGTAGACGCTGGTGTAGGAGCTGGTGTAGGATCTGGAGTTAGTGCTGGTGTAGGAGCTGCAGAGGGAGCTGGTGTAGGATCCGGGGTTGGAGCCGGGGTCAGGGCCACAGTCGTACCAAAGTTGGTGTAAGAGTTGGCGAGTCAGTAGCTGGTGTACAAGCAGCTTTATATTCCACGCAGTTTGCTACGGCACAGATTAAAGCAAAGATACAGAAATATTTTTGAAGTCCACCTTGAGGAAAATTTTGTATTGACACTTGGCCTCAAAGCACATCGCAATAAAACAGATTTGATGAAGAGATGTAAAAAGTAGAGTCTACGGGAGATAGACAAAATCTCTTGATTACAAACGCCTTATGGTTAAATGGAAACACCACAATAAGTTGTAAGTATCTTCTGTGGCAATTCGTTTACAACCAAATTATTGTCATTTTATGCACAAAGTCATGAATCATTTTGGAATACGTATTGGCTACAAAGTTCAATCCTATAAATGCTCAATACATCATTAAACATCCCAACGTCCTCATTGTGTGCGTTTGGTACTCTATCAGTAATTGAATAGGATTGCTTAAAAATGAAACAATTTGTTTTGCTCCTTTACTATTATCAACGTCTTTTAATTGTATGTCGTAAATGTACAATTAAAATTTATGTTGCTGATTAGTGTTCAGCATTTACAATTCGCTTCCTTTGTGTACTCAATCATGAGCAATTCACTGACATGAATACCGTTCCGGACACAAAACTTTGCTTTGGATACAAGTTTCTAAGATTTAAATGCTGATGGAAAAAGTATGTGAAACAATCGATTTATTTCGATTTAACAGAGCAACAAGTCGCATTCATTGAGCTTAAATACGAAAATCATTGACTTGATGTTTAAATAATGTTATGTTATATGCTCTGAATGAACAATTGAATCTAGCAGTCTCGCCATACCTCCACATTACACATGACGCTAACGTTGCGAATGCTGCAAAACAGAACAGAAAGCAGTAGGTGTGAAGTGTGAGAACTACCGAAACTATAGTTTTGTTTGTTTAATTGAGTGTCATTGAATCTATCTAACATCATGAGGGTGATCCTAATTATCATTGGACTCTCATTTTTCCGTGATTTATAAAATTGTTTTTGGTATGACATGTTTTGAGATCCAATTGTTTGATTTTAGTTTTCGCATAATTGGAATGAGGAAGGTGCCGCATTGCCATCTATAGAATTTTTAAGAATAGATGTTGTATGGGTAGCTGGGGTATTTGGGCAATTTCGTGAGCGTTTGGTGTTTTCGGAGGGATATCTTGTCGAAAGATTCTGTCATTGCGTTGTTTCCAGACCAAAAATATTGTGTAAAGTATTCAATAATGGGTTTAAAGGTCTGAAAAGCTAGCACGAATCATTACGCAGCAGTAAATGCAATACCCGTCCTCTAACTATCAGAAGTATTTAGAACAACCTGGTGTCTTCACACAGACTGATATTCGTTAATGTTTTGTGGACTTAAACCATAGGTACCTTCTCAAAGTACAGTAAAAACGATGAAACAATCCTCCTAATATTTAATGTCATATCATTCAACGAATTGATGAATATGCAAGGCTAATCTCAAAATCTTCATTTTCAATTTGATACCACACTTGCCATCATGCAACGCGACATCATCATGTTTGTGGGTAATCCGGGTACTGGGAAAAGTACGTTGATCAATTGCCATGCTAAAACCTTGCTCACGCAATAGGGTTGCAATCCTGGACAAGGACTTACCAAAGATCTTCATATTAAACAAATGAATGGAGTGACCTATATGGACACTCCAGGACTTGCGGACCCAAAACTTAAATAGGTTTCTGCAAAAGCAATCACTGAAGCACTACAAATGACGGGTTATTACCGACTATTTTTCATTGTCCGTATTGAGAGTGGTCGTGTGGTGCAAGAAGATATCGTCACAATTTCTCGAGTTATGAGAAGTATTAAGATAAAGAGAGATGACAATTGTGCTGGTATAGAGAAGCAAAGTATCGCGTCATTTTCAACAAAATGCCCAAGATGGTCTACGAAAGTTTGCTATCAAACGATGAAAGGCACCAAAGAACAAAAGAGTTTGTGCTTGAATCCCTCAATAGCAGCGGCTTCGGTACCGACAACCTCTAAATTTTGAAAGACTATGATGATCTCGAAGACGAGACGGACGTAGTAAAGGTACTCCAACAAGAGTTCTACGATTTCGTTGATAAGTTGCGGCCTATTGTTATTCAATCCAAGGACCAAGTTCAGCCTGTGTCAAGCGAACTGGAAGAAACGAAAGCTTTGCGTGCGAATATTATTGCCAATATGACAAAGATGGAACGAGACCATGCTGAGAAGATCAAGCAACTCCAAGAGAACTAAATGATCAGGAATATATTTCAAATTGCATCAAACCAACCACTAGAGTGACTGACATTAACGGCAAGCCATATATCAGGCACCACCTTTGGAGACGAGACGTATTGAAATGAATGAAGATGCAGAACACCGAAGTTCCTGGTGTTGTCCAACAATGTAGGGCTAAGTTAAATCAACAAAAAACGCACCTTAAGCTTAATTTAAGTATGCAAAGGCTGGAGCAAAAATAAACAATCTGATGTATCGTTTAAGGCCTTAGAATAGAAACAAGGAATTTTTTAGTAAAAATGAGGGTAAACATTATTTACCTCCAGCTTCTATTACTGTAAAATACACTAATAATGTAACTTTCTTTTAGCCATAAAAAGATGAACACGATACAAACTCTTGCAGCTAAAGCAGAAGCTAAAACTAGATGTCGAATAAAGAAGACTACTACTGATAAGTACGTAGCTATCGTAAAAAGTTTTTCTAAGTTTTGCATTGCTTATGGTGAGCCCGATGCTCTACTTAAAAAAATTCCAGAGCTACCTGAGCTTATTGTTGCCTTTCTACAACAAATGAGTGAAAATGTTTCAGCATTTGGAACTATTGATAATGCTTAATTTGCTATTGTATGGCTATATGAGCAGGGTCCACTACGGGAGACTGAGTCTTCAAAATGGTCTGTTACTGAGAGCCCTAATGGAGATATGAAAATCAAAGGAAATTCAGCACAGAAAAAGTTAGTAAAAGATTCTATTTATGGATTAAAAAGAAAAAGCGAACAGAGCACGAACCAAAGAAGGCAACTCCTATTACAGTGTCAATGCTTCAAAAGCTACACGAATTCACAACTTCGCAAACTGGCACGGCTTTGATATCAAGACCCTGTGCATTGTAGTTTAATGCTGTATTATTAACAGCTATGTACCTGTTGCACGTGTGGACGAAGTGCTTCATATTCGCTTTGGCCATTTTATTTGACAGTCGCCAGAAAGAAAATTTGCGTCGATTGTCCTAAAGTATCGTAAGACAGAGCAGTCGAGTGGCAGAACGTACCATCTTTATCATCAACCTGATGAACCTGCTCTTGATTGCTTTATACACATAAATTCGTAAATGAACATGGTTGGCAGGTAGTTGGGGGTGTTAGTGGATTGCTGGGAGAAAACAAGCATGGCCTCCGGCCACATCATGAGCAAAAATATTAATGATACAGTTTAAGTGATGAACATGGTTGGCAGGCAGTGGCCTCCGGCCACGTCATGATCAAAAAGTTCGAGAATACAAAGTTTAAGAGAGGATCTACATGGTTGGCAGGCAGGAGAGGCAGGTAGGCTGGGGGAGGGTGTCCTTGGGTTGCAAAAGCCTTGATTGATGGCTTTGCCTTGATGGGCAGGTCTTCCCAAGACCCCTGTTTAATTGAATGGGATTTGATAAAGTGAGGAACTGACTGAATGGACATTGTTTTGAGAGCTTATTAATATTTCCTTCTAGATCTATATACTTGTTTAAACTATGTGTTCCAATAATAAAGTGCGACGCTTCAACCACCACAAATAGTATTGGTGGGAAACAAGATTTTGGTTGGAACTCAGATCATTTGAAATACTTTGAAAAATGCAATCTCTTTGCATTAGATCGCTGGTGAAACTAGCACACCCGGATTCTGAGCAAGAATTCTGCCTGTTTACTGAT